>JAQIXX010002249.1:0-25841 GCA_034700605.1 Willowsia nigromaculata
GGTAGTGTTACGTTGACCGGCTGCACTGGAGGTGGAGTAGCTGGCGTCCTCGCCAACTTCAAAGATTCTTTCCTCGGTGGCACAACAACAGTTTCGTTTGCCACTGAATCACGTTTTGCTGCTGTCTTGTTGGCTCGCGGTGTTGGAGGCTTTTCATTAGCCATTGCCCGTTCTACCCATTTGGACTCCTGTAAATTGTTAATGTAGGCAATTTCAAGTGTCTCATTACTTTTTTCGCGTGACAAATGTGCTGGTAGGAAAAGCAAGCAGGGCATACATGCATAAAATATATACTTGAAGATGCCCATTAAAAGGCAGATAGTATTTGGAGGGCGAGAACAAATAATAATAAAAAATAACAGAAAACTCTTATTTTGTTAGTGTAGTTGTAGATAATATGCATCGTCAACTGTGAATCTTTTATCTGAATGAGCATTATTGCACAGAGTTTTCCCACTTTCCCATCTCCTTCCTTTTCATGTTTGCGTGTGTTTTATTGGTCTCGCTAACCTTAGGCACTCGTTTTGGAATATTTTCCTCTCCCAAAATGGTCTTCCTGCTGTAATAAATGGGTTGGTATATTGCTGCAATGCAAAGAAGTTATTATATGAGAAAGCGCCAAGCCATGATCATACCATAAACCATTTTTCCTCCCTTTTTCACAGTTTACACATTACTCTCGCATAGTTAAAAATTTTCTCGAAAGCTCATTTGGCGTGAGAGCATAAAATGGTATGAAAAATCTGGCGTTCGTACTTTTTTTTGTAAATAGGCACTCGTTCGTGAAATCATGTCGCTTTTTAGTACGCAATGAATATGGGTCACCTCGTCAACTTGTAATCATCATTACTATCAAGTGGATCGTCGACACCTCCACTCTCCGCTCTCAATATACCTATGAATAATATTACCTCTAACTACAGCGGCAACACTTACGTCGTCTCCCAGCGTTTCTGCCCACAGCCGCAGCATCCCTCATTTTGGAATAGAAGGAACGGAAGATGACTTCATCCCGCACTTTGTCCTCATAGTCAGGATAAAACCGCCTTCGCTTTGAAATTGGTCTCCCACCAGCAAACGACAGGCATGCCAAATTTCCTCGACCTTGAGTGGGCGATCAAAAAAGAGCACAGTGCAAATAAGTGAAGTTTGATGACGGCAAATACACATTCTTTTTAAACTTCGACCAGAAAAATCTATTTTTTGTAGCTAACAAGAGGAGCGGAGGTAGCTAACCTACTCCTTTATAACTAGCTTTCACGCAATGACTGGTGACATATAAAAACCACTTTGCCAAGCAATTTATGGCTGAACTGAAGTCATGATACTTCAAATGTACTTTTTAATCTATTTAATGTTTTTTATAATTCCGTAGCTGCAATATACAAATGCACCAGCTGAAACTTTGTTCCATTTTGGAGTAAAACGAAGTCATTGTAAAGCAATTTTTGTGAATTGGAATGACACCGACGTGAGAGAAGAGATAGAGATTCTTGGCGTTTTGTCCTCTTTTTAGTGTGTCTACATGTGCACTTTGCACTCCTTTTTTATTCCAGATTCTCAATGAACTATTTGTATTTCACAGTCACACTTTCAATGTTGGTTTCTTTGCAGTGACGACGCTATTGCAGCATGTATAAGTGTGTTGAGTTGAAACTGTAACACAATTTTCATATTGCACATCTCACATCTTCATGCATTCCAATTACTTTGTCGAGTAGAACTCGAGTAGCACACGTCTCGGTTGCAGTTTCCATTCCAAAAAATCGTGAATATTATGTTAATTTAAAAAGTGTATGGGTATGATGGTGATGAGATCGCTCTTTATGTCATTGTCCTGATTTTCAAACGAGCTTTGTTTCTTCTCAATTACTGCTTCTATATTAGTCATCATCAACAATTTGATGATGACGATGATAAGTGTGGAGGAAGCGTAGACTGAAAGAGTAAGTTTGTGTTCTGAATGTGCCATGAAAACGGGTCGGCGAGTATGGAATTGGGTAATTGGGTTGAAGTCTTGCTTCTAATAACGCGGATCAGCTTGTCTATAGATAGCATGATCATTGTCACCCCATGTGTATTTTTATATAGAGAGTAAAGAATAAAGAATAGTGTACCTTGCTCACGTGTTGAAACATTTTTGCATGCGTACTTATTTTTATTTTCTTTTTAATTTCGTACGAAAGCACATCCAATCACATTACAAAAGGGTTACATATTCACGAGATAAGAAATCTTTTCATTTCCCGAAGGCATGCGTGATTTGAAGCTTGGAGTGTATATGTAGGTGAAAGTAATATAATTGGACTCGAAGGCTTCTCCAGTCGTGTGTTTCGTAGGTATGTATTATTTACAATTTGTAAAGGGAAAAGGAAGTGTAAGCTCGCAAAAGAATTTTTCCGGTGTGATATATATATTTTTGTTTAGTGCATACAATGATTGTATACCATGCGGGTTTCGTATATTCACATCATGCAACAACAAGTTCAGATTTTTAAACTCGAATCCGAATGTTTCGTCGACGTCTCGTACCTATGTAGTAGCTCTGTGGGAGTGTGGGATCCACATAATGTGGCATTGGCATTCGATACAAAAGTGCTTTGTTTAGGGGACTGAAGCCAACATCTGGGTTCCTTTCACGCACGTACAGCCTTCGAAGATCAGCTATTTCCTTCACTTCACTTGCACTCCTGTATTGAAGAAAAATACAAAAAATGTTAGAAAAGCAAACCATTGCCTTATATAACATATCATTGTGTAACGCAAACAATAAGGCAAATAGGACGAAATATAATATGGTGAATGAGTAGAATGAAATATATAGAAACGTGGAAACGTCTATAGAAGAAGGGAAAAGACTTTTGAAAACTAACGTTAAGTGTTTTAGAACTATGTACATAGTTTCGCTCATTCATTCATTGTTGTTGATGCTGTTGTAGTTGAGTGAGAGGAAGCAAAGCAACATCAATTTTTTACGTATTTTGGAAAATAAAATTTGACAAGAATAAAGGAGCCAGCAGCAGTGAAATTCTGTATATTGCGCGGGTAGGTGGCCGTGCTGGTGCTGATAGCACATACCATTTATTTTTTGCACAGTATTTTCCGTTCTTGCTATTATTTCTTTTGCATGATTTCATTTTAAGCGAAAATCACAAGGAATAAATAATATTATTATGAGTATGAAAGCAATGAATCAACACGTGCGAATACGGAAAGAAATTGATGAATTTTTTTCGGACAAAATCATAGGGATGAGGTACCTGAGTGGTATATTGTGGCTGTTGTATAGTGACCTAGCAAAAGGGACCACTGCTGATGATGTATCCCACGGCGAGCCATAGAACCAACTAGGACTTGGACTAAGCTCTCGCCGTAAAAGTCGTGTCTCCTTCCCATAACTCTGTATATTGGAGGAAAAGGAAATGAAATGAAAATAAGGTTTTTTTTGCGTGTGCTGGTTGAAAGTATTGCGACCACAACTGTTCTGTTCATTTGTGTCAACATTTCATGCTGACGTGATTTTTTCTGATACTTTTGGTTTAGTATGTTCATTTTGCTGGAAGAAATGAATAGAGAAAATACCCACTTACATTTGGATCGGTGACATCCTCAATGTACAACACTTTACTCTGCGGCACAGGTGATGGTGTAGGTCTGTATCTGACAAGAATTATCCTGTTCCCATAGTGCCCGGAAATGCCGGACTCCAACATGTCATAGTAATTCTGTCCATTGAGGGCACGATGGGGAGGCGGCGAAACTCCTACCAGTCGCTGGTGGGCAATCCTTGGAATTGCAAGTGGGTTGATGACGTGACCCTAAACATTTCTCCGGGAAAATTCCTTTCAGTACCTTTCTTTCACATATCGTAACATATATAGCCACCCATTTCATACACTATCCATTTTTACAAGTTCTTTTCAAACTTTTGCCAGATGAACTCTCAGTATTTATCGTTATCAAAAATCAAAAATTCCAACAACAAAAATATTACATATCAGTACCAAAAAATCAGAGGAGAAGGTCCAAAAATATTTGGGGACGTTTACAAAAAAAACGATATGCTTGTCTTACACATAAATTTTTAAATTGACAGGCTTTTTTGAAACACATAACATACTACATTAGACACATATCGGTTGGGAATACTTCATCAAAAATTCATAAAGAAACTGACAAAATGAAGACTAGGACGCAGGTGCTAGGACGCAGCAGACAACATAAATATTATGCTAAATTACTACACGGGAAAACCAAGTAGTGTGTGTGTAGATGAATCAATGAACGCTGTTACACAAATGTTAAACGCTTGCCAACGACATAGATATAAAAAATGATTAAACTATTCTACTCTGATAATAATATGTGCTAGTAGTGGGTATTTCATTTCGCCAGACAGGGCGGGGATGGCAAAAATCTGTGCGTTTGTAGTACACATAGGTAATAATATCCCTACTGATCTCACGCCGATGATGACGCATGTTATGTTATATAGTAACTTCATTTGGCTTAAGAACCGATGAGAAAGTGTGTATGCTGCCAGAGCTTATCCGGATGTCAGTAAAAATCTAGAGTTTATTGTGATTGCCCGTACAAACTGTTGAATAAAATGTAATGATATTTTTTCCCAGATAATGCTGAGGAGAGGAGAACTATGATTAGATTTTGGACGCTTTCTTCATTCCTTCATTCCTTAATCTTTGCAGTGAGCAAATAAATGAATTTAAAGTTGCAAAGTTGCAAACATCGTGAAAAAATAATCTTCCAAACTTCGATCTTTATGATGAGGTAGTTAATTTTTTACTACTAGTCTTTTCTAGACACACGCTTAAACGTAATGATTTTTAGTGAGATTTCATTACTGGGTCAAAAGTAACGCTATAAAGCCTATTTGGCTATGGTCGTATGCTGATGAAAATGAAAAAAAAACGAATTTCCTCGTAGTAGGGAGGCTGGTGCACATATCGTCATCAAAATTGGTTTCAGGTCTGATCTTTTTCAATGTATTTATGTTAGCTCCCACGCACTATCCTATATTTAGTGATCACGTTATTTCACATTTTTCTGATGCTTTCACTTCTATATGAATCTATAAGAAGCAAAGGTAATGATAATCTATAAGCGTATTAGCTACACATGTGCATTATACAGAAAAAAGCAACAACTTCATTTGCTTGCGATTCATCATGTCTCCTTTCGTATTGCTCTGCAGGAATCTTTTCCCTGTTATGAACTGTTTATGCATCCTTCTCTGCACTTCATGATCTCATATGTGATGTGATTACTTTTTGGTTTGTTGCTCACAGAGGAATAGTAAACCCTCAGACCTAACGTTGTTAACGGTCAATACATTTATATAGCATACCACATCTTTTACCTCACATCATCATTGCTGCTGTTGTTGTTAATGGAATGGCTCAAAAATTATTTTCCGTTCCTGTCGTCCCCTTTCAAAAAAAAGTGATGGAAAAAGTTGCTTCTCCTCGCACCAGGAAAAAACAATTTGTTAGCTTGCACTTTACATAATGGTAAGCAACATCATATATTATTGCACTACTTGCACAGTAGTTTTTCTGGAGAATTGTAAAAAAACGCGTGGGGAAAAATGTTTGCCTCGTACTGCTGTACTGTTTTAAAAGTGATAAATATGGTAGTGACAGGATGATATGATGTATTATAAATGATAAATACTTCCTGATGCTCATATTGCGTAATAGAATAGAGTCGCAATATGGTGTATGTCTTGGATGCAAATAATGTTTCATTTCATTTTAAAAGTCAAAAAGTTGAACTTTTTGTGTTTTTTTTCTTGTGTGTACCTTGCTGGTTCCAGGTGTATATGCCAGAACCAAATGAGGCTGTCGACGAATCTTCGTGACAACAGGAATTGGTCCCAATGGCTACATTTAAATTATAAAACAAGAGAAAAATAGTCGCAACGTAACACATAATTTTCCTTCGTAGAAGTAGTGCAAATACATACGAGATTATTGTTGCTTCGCTTGATTTCAGTGGGACTTTTCATGCTAGATGAAAGGTTTGAAATACTTATGACCTACACATCTGAAAAATACCGTCTCACAAACGGATTGGAACCACCTATTCATATTATCGTATACATAACATTAATATTTGCAAAACAAGCTATCTAATATGATGGAAACTTAGTACTAAAATTTTATTAAGCAAATTGCATTTTATACAACATTGTTGGTGTTGTTGTTCATCTGCTTTGCTGAAATGGTGGGAAACGCGTGTGCATTCAAAGTAATAAAAGGAGACATTCGTGAATCCATCATAATAATAATACATTCAAAAACTGTGCGTATCGCGTTTCATTCATATTTTGTTCTGTGAAGAGTTAGTCAATTCTTTCAAGTGTGAGAGATGTGATGTATGAAGTGGAATTGGTTCAAGTTGCATAACGCTAAAAGTTACGGGGAAATAGACTACCAGCACAAACCTCGGTTCAATCAGATAATATCGTTATGTTTTTCAATGTTTGTACAGCAAACAGAATGCTTCATATCTTCTTTCAAATCTCCACGTTCTGGAAGGAGACTGACGGTATGCATGCATGGCAAAATTACATAGTTCAGATTGCACAAAGTTATGTTACACAAATATAAAACTGTACAAAGTGTACCTCAAGAGACAACAGGAATCTATTGTCACCACTGGCATGCGAATTTCTGGCAAACGTTCAATTACACTCCTTCCAAAATACACACGAGTGAATGCATGTTTATTCTGCTGAAAATTTGAGAGTAAAAGTAGTTTTTCTTAATGTTTCCGATTAAGTTATTTTTGGTATTCCTGTTTATCATGAGAATTGCAAGGCAGGCAGACGCAACTTCATTCCTTCCTTAAAAGTCTTGTTTAAATGAATTGAACATAAGAACAATTATACACGGACTAAAGTTAAATGTATAACTTGTGCAATCATGACTGTAGTAGTGATAATTACGAATTATCAGTCATGCATTTTCATACTCGTGATGTTCCGCATAGCATGTATTTAATCAAGTTAGTTAAACGCCTAATATCAATGCAAGTCATTTGTAAATTAGTGTTTTGTAAAGTTTTGGATTCAGTAAAATTATTAAACTAGATTGTACAGTTTGCTTTAAAGAGTCATTTTGTTTGTGGTAGTAGTAAGGACCCCTTCTGACGTCAATGTCGTTGCCTTTGTTGTAGTTTTATGGTTTTTGTTTGTGATACTTTTTATACATGAAACCGATAAAATGAATATAGAATTAACAACTATGTAATTAGGACAAAATATACTGAAGGACATTCGAAAAATAACGAATAAAGAGATGTGCAGTTTCGAGCATGGTTGATAGTGTTTTATTGAACTTAAATAAATTAACAACTTAAATGTACAAACAAAGAAAATATATAGTCAAAGTCAGTGTATTTTGATTAGTACAATTACAGTATTTTCGCTGATAAGCTGCCATCCAAACTTACACTCCACCAACTAAACATGCATGATCGCTGTTCATTTCTCTACATTATGGTTCTCAACCATCGAAAGATGCTTTCATACATTCGTGTGTTAAGCATAGTCTCTCTCTTTTCAACATGAAAATTGAAATTGCTACTACTTTGAGTACTTGACGTTTCTGACTGCTCTAGCCATGTTATGAGTGCGTGAAATACTGATGGGATAAACTAATATTGTCATAAATACTGAAAATTAAAATGTTAAAAGAAAGTAAGAATGAACCTTCATCATATTACGAACTTTCTCCCAACCTTGATAAATCTATTCTCAGTGGATCTCAAAACGAAAAGCTTGAAACTACGTCGCAATATTACTAGAGATAAGCGTATACTATAAATACTTCACTTTAATATCTTCTCTTGCCAATGAGTCATCAATCAGCCCTTTTTAGTGTATGTTAGTAGGAGGTATATATCTGGTTTATTAAGAGCAACCAACAGAAACGAGACTATCGATGCTTCTGCTAAAACTCAAAAATTTACGGGTAAACGAACGTAAAATAAAAGTGCAAGCGTTGACCAGTCGAATTTTTCAAAAGACGGCCGACGAATAGGTTGTCTGTCTAATGTTAATAATAATATAAACCGTATATAGGGAGGAGTATAGTTATCTGATTGAATAGTTATATGAGATGCCTCTCCCTCTCTTTTTAACTTGGATATTAGTCCGTTTTTATGTGCAATATAATTGCTGCTTATTTGTAGCTCATGTGACGGAAACTGTTTCCAGCATAAGGCGACTTGTAGGCTGCGGTGCTGAAGTATGAAGCGCCTCCAGGTCCACCATAAGATCTTTCACTGGTGAAAGTTGAAGAACGTGGGCCATATCCATCATCGCGGGTAGTAGACTCTGTCGTAGTAGTGTAGCTGCGACTGCCACTTGGTGACCCAAGAGATGATGCATCTGAAGATCGAGTCGTGCGGGTGACAGTCTCCACTCTTCGTGTGGTTGATCCAATTGAGCTTGGAGGATCCGGAACGGAATAGCTATAAGTCCGAGTTGATGGAGTCTACACAACCAAACATTCAACAATACAACGACTTGACGTCAGAGGAAGAAGATGAGGCACAAAAAGTAGAGATAAAAAGACTAAAGTTGGGGCAGATTGTTGGAAAATTGATATGCGTCAACAGGGAGAAAATGAACAGGGAAAAGTCTGTCTGATTCAACTTGATGACGAATTAGAAAAAATAAAAAATGTGCTTGTGTATTTTGCATTTTAGGTGTTCTGTAAATGTCTTTTGTGAAGTAAGTGGCGCTACGCTGACGTCTGACTGACAAGAGAGAATTCGAAAGATGCTTTTGTAGAATGATTTCTTTGGCAAATAAAAACTGTGAGTGCTATTTAGTTAAGTAAAGCGGAATTCAGTGAAATAATAACAACATATGTGTTCATATCTAAATACGTGTTATTTTTTTAAATGTTTCTGTTTCTGTTTCACATTTTGTGACTGCAATTGTCATGTGTCTCTTATTCTGGCATATATACCACTACTACTGTCCACCGCTGAAATGATTGACGCGTGGTTTTAGAGTAGTCAACAAAGCTTTTTCCATGCACGCAAAGTAAATTTGTTAACGTACACAATGAATCCAGTGCCATAGTACATCACAAAATACGAACGTTGAATTCTATGCAATTTGTCACAAATTCATACCATGCAATTAAGAGCAAATACACATAAACCTATTGGGTACATCATCACTCACCATGATGCTCATGCTTTACGAACATGCAAACAAGGTAAGCAAAGGTGTTTATTGACTTGGAGTTACGCAAATAAGACGATAAGACGAATCGGAATTTTTGACTTTTGAAAATACACAACTGTAAGCTAGAATCAATGAAATGATATGAAAGCTGTCGAGTAAATAAGTATTAATGAAATAAATATTGATAAATAAATACCAAATTAGCTGGAAGCAAAATATAATACATTGCGCCATCTTCTACTATTGGTGGTATACGCTGATTGATCGCCGGTTTTAGACAAAAAAGCATCGAAAATTATACATTAATGATTTTCTAAGATTATTTGCTGAAAAGGGATAGAGTACCTTGAAAGTACCAGAATTACTACCAAATTAAAATTTCATTAATATATGAATGGGTGCCAAAGCTGGTGCGGAAGAATACTTTAAATCATAGTTCTTGTGATTATGTATGGAAGGTTAAATAGGCATATAGCAATAAAGCTTTGTCTGTCTCATTTATAAGAGTATTCTCATTCTCATCTACACCAACCTACA
This sequence comes from Willowsia nigromaculata, assembly GCA_034700605.1. NCBI lineage: Eukaryota > Metazoa > Arthropoda > Collembola > Entomobryomorpha > Entomobryidae > Willowsia > Willowsia nigromaculata. The sequence goes on from JAQIXX010002249.1 coordinate 9,761, forward strand.
ATGTAATGCAGTAAAGAAGGTCAAATCGTATTTTGTAGTCTCTAAAAACATGACGGGGGATTAATTTTTGGAGTGGCTAGTGAAAAAAGGGATATATTTACTATATACAGCTTTACTTGAATATATGGTGTGCCAGGAATAGAATTGCATAATTTAATATGGGTTACCTCTATATTATTATCTACACAATGTAAAATAAAACTCTAACTATATTAGCTATCATCAGTTTCAGTTATTACGGATTATTTGGATAATTTCCGTTTTTAACGAAAAAAGCTCTAGTTTTCTGACTTGGCAAAAACGTAAAATAAAGCAGTTAAAACAACTAAATGAATTCCGCACGAGGAAGCTGAATTTTAAGACGTCTAGGAAAAATTCATTTCTTTTCAATTAGGATCGTGATATAATAACTGTTATATAATATACTAATTATTGGTGTAAAAAGATCTATGGATGGTTCATGTTCTTCCCTCGTTTAGCACTTCCATATTACTTTTGAATAAACAGATTTATGACCTATGGATCCCTCGCAAGCTCTTTTTATAGATAAATTGTTGTCGTGTTCAGTTAACCTCTTCAAACGAACTGGTGTGGGGAATGGGAAACAAAAAAGTAACTCTAAATTTCATATCACCTACCGAGTAAGAATACGACGTGGAGATGACTGGCCTCGGGGAAGCGCTGGAGTAAATCCTCCGGGTGCTTGATTCATACACCATTTTGGACACAAGTCACTACTCAACGAATCAAATCAAAAGAATATTTTCCCAAAAGAATTATCAAATAAGCACCACTTCAACATCCAACCAATCAAATAACGAAATCTAATTATTGATCACAATTCATAAAATAATTGAATATACTGAATTTCGTAATAACCTGGTGGAAAAGAAGATGCGACAGGAAAAATAATGCAAATATAAAACCACGGGACCAGCTCTTACTTGGTCGACAGAAGAAAGCAGAGACTCGACTGATTAGGAAAAAACCAAGAAAATCAAAAGAATCTCTTAAAAGCCCTACTCAGAGTATACATACGTTATATGTACTTACTTGTGGAATATACTTTTCGCACTCTGGCATTATAGTTGTGTGTAATATTTGTTCGAAATATTATAGCTCCTAAAGCCACACATATGAAAGATCAATATACAAGTAATGTAGTAGTAATTACATATATTCCGAAGAATCAGACTAGCTGCTGTAAATTTGCATGTAAAAGTTATGGCTGTTTGCAACGCATGTATAAGGATATGTGTCGATCTTGAAGTTATTTTTAATTTTTGGCTTCCGCTCAAAACTTCCAATCTCACATTTCAGATAATTCCACAAACACTCATGCATAAGCATACAATATCTACCGCTACATGGATTGGCTATCAGCTAGTTTAAAACAGCAATAAAAGCAGAGGGAACCATCCATGCATTTTTTTCTCTCCCATCATGGAAGTTCCATCTAAAGCACAAAGCAACAACATTATTATCAAGCAAGTTTTCTCTATTTTTCGCAATACTAACATCGTTTTGAACTCGTCTTAAGGATTTCATGTTACAGTCAAGAGACTTCTGGATCTTGATAGGATTTGTATTGGGTTGGTCTCTCATCATTGCTGAACAACATTACATATCACCATAAAAAATTTTTGCAACAAAAAATTAATATGAGATTTAGCATCGGTTTTCAGAAGAGTGATTTTATAGTTGGCAAAAATTCAGCTATTTCCTTTATTTTGTCTTTATATGCAAACAGTTGCTCGAAACGACAGTTTCCATATATTTTGTTTGGTATGATTTCCTTTTTCGTAAAATTCATCCACATCCCCGCACCGGTAGATAAATCAATAATTGGTACTTCTCAATCAAGTTCACAACATTGAATAGAATGCGGAATAAGTCATTATTTCAAAGACTTCCCCAACATATACAAAATTATAACACCATGGATGTCAATTTCTTTCAATTTCTGTTTCAAAAGAATGTACAAATACTGAAATTTTAAAGTATTCAAACTGCAAGTTACGCCTCATGTAAAAATTTATTGTTTTAAACTGATGTTGTGACAGCCTCCTCGTTATTACTATTCCGAGAAAAATTAAGGAATTATACCACTTGAGCATGTTAACAGTTTTGATATTTTACGAACCATGCATATTATTCCCGTAACACATGGCTTCTAAATATAAAGCAATTAATATATTCAATACCCACAGTTTATGTAGCAATTTAGAATTTTGGCAAGTAGACAAATATAAAAGAAACAGGAAAGAGGCAGTAGTAAATGTTAAAAATGCACGCACACACGCTAAGATCCGGCAGTTAAAGCACTATCCAATAATAAGTGGTAGTAATGTGATCATCTGTCTTTTTACAGTGGTCATTATTTACCAAGAAATAAATTAAACCAAAGAAAAAGTTGGACAGGCCAAGCCAAACAGCCACAACCACCACCGCTATAAACTCGAACAAAAAATTTTAAGATGAGAACTTCCACTACACCAATTATATCCAAACAAGCATAAGAAATATGTCAACAAAATCTACTCGCTGTTAAAACCGCATTCACATTGCAGAAGCAATAAAAAGTGAGCATATGGATCACTTTTACTTCTCATCTTTTCGTCATCACCTCACAAATGCATAGCATAATGTTATTCGTGCAGTTTCATTTGACGCAGACGCATGTAGGCACTGTTACCTTTTAAAAGTGCACATTTCTGCACATTCGTGTACGGTTTTGTTTGTACACTCATTCATCTGACGAGAAAATTCATGCCAAGTAGAGCTTTGGCATCTGCTGTTGAGTTGCGTCTGTGTCAGCGTCAACATTTGACGCTACATATACATTCATGAGAGAATTTAAAACAAAAGCCCGTCTATTTTCTAGCAGTACCGCCAGGGTGGCGATACAAACATATTGGTCATGGAGCACCAGGAACACCACCCACACTAATTTCTGCCAACATAAGGTCATAGTCAGGAGATTTTTGTGTCACGATCTTGTTCCACAATTTATTATCTCTGACGAAAAAAAGTGTTCCACATTTCCTACTCAGCATTACAATCTGCCTTTCTGAAACTATATGCAGGAATTGTTGTAACGGTGGCACACAGGAATTGAAGTTTCGGCTTGAAGTAACCTACCACCTACCGATTGCAGTCTATATACCTATACATAACGTATTCTTCATGTTTATGCGCTTGAATGTTTTAAATGATTGCACTACACACATCGTATAAAGTTATCTTATTCATTCTTATATTTCAATAGCCTGTGATTTGTTGTGGTCACTTTTTGGAGAGAATAGAGGAACACCAGCAAACATGTACTACACTTCACATGAAGTGATGCACTTTTTGAGCCAGTGTGTAATATTGCCCGAGTAGCGTGGTTATGTAATGTATCTCTTTTGTACCTCGCCTTATTAATGCTGTACCAGCTTCTAATCCGGTCAAAGGAAGTTTGTTTTTGCTGACTAATTTAATCGCTTTTTTGATATTAAATTTAAACAACATTGGGACATATCTTTCCTTCCCATTTAAAAATTATTATTAGATGAAAAGCCCAGATAAGACCAAATAGAGGTTGATTAGCCCAAATAAGACCAAATAAAGGTTGATAAGCCCAGATAAGACCAAATAAAGGTTGATAAGCCCAGATAAGACCAAATAGAGGTTGATAAGCCCAAATAAGACCAAATAAAGGTTGATAAGCCCAGATAAGACCAAATAGAGGTTTATAAGCCCAAATAAGACCAAATATATGTTGATAAGCCCAGATAAGACCAAATAAAGATTGATAAGCCCACATTAGACCAAATCAAGGTTGATAAGCCCAGATAAGACTATATAGTGGATAGTAAACCCAGTTAAAACTGAATAACGAATTATAAGCCCAGATAAGCCCAAATAGTGTACGATAAGTTCCAAAAAGGCCAAAAGTGTATGACAGGCCCAAATCAGACAAATAGTGAATAATAAGCCATCAGGGTGCTACTGCGCTTTCTTCATCTATAACAGCAACGGTGTAAAACGAGAAGGTATGCAGCATTTCTTCGTTTTCAATTTCTATCAGATTACCTATACAAGAGTCCCCGATCTTACATGCTTATGGAGTAGACAGGCCAGCTCACAGTTCATATTTTATGAAAGTCGTCAAAATTGGCTTAAGTCTCTTTTTATTTTTAAATTTGAATGCATACGTGCAATATTAGGCAGGAATGGGCTAGGGTGGACTTGCACTGGCAAAATCGTGTTTAGGTTTGTTCGCTTTATGTTATGGATGTATTTATATGGAAGTTCATAAATTTTCAAGTTCTGATATTTCACAAAGTGTGCGTTTTTTAAAGAAATTAATGAGGACAAAATTAGTTCAGAATTTAATTTTAAGTCGATTGGTTCAAAAACATTGGGGTTAATTGTCAAAAAAATAATTCGACAAAATTTGTTAGTTTTTTGCCAGTTCAAGTAAACCATAATCGAATGTCACCAGAAAATCATTCCTTATTACTAGCTGTGTAACATTTTGTTACACGTGGGCTTGCTAGTTGCAAATATAAGCCATAAACACGTATTTTTGTTAATTAAACAAGCCAAAAAGTTCAAGTTATTTTGTACTGTACACGAGCACGGTTTACTCTCCGCCCTTTCTCTTCCCGCATGGAATAAAATTTTTTGTGGAATTCCAACACACTCGACGAATTAAATAGCTAGTTAATTATACTGTCAGAATAATAAATGTAAAGAAGGGAGTGGATTTGATAAATTATTCATTGATGTTAGATACGGATTCAGATGATAAGCGTAAAATGTGCTTTAGCTCTACTTGTATTCTTTACAGAGCGATAAATTGAAGTCAAACAGGCGACATTTTTAAGTTGTAAGTAATTGTGTTTAGCAAAAGCGCAAATTGTCTTCGTTTTACAAGTTATTTTTCAAAACACTGAAGTGATATAGGCCATGTTATAAAGGCAGCATGTCAATACTTGCAGTTTTGGGATTGAAATGGTTAACCAAAAGGCAAAAAGCGTGTTAACACTTTTGACACAAATCAATAGATACCAAAACCACGGTATATAATTCTTTCTTCCAATGTCCTGAAGATTGAGGTTTACACGACGAAATCTGTGTAAAATTATTGCTTGTTATAAGTGAACTCGCAGATTTTAACACCTTCCCGCATGCATTGCTCAATTAAAGTATTACATATTATAGGAATATTTCATGTATTTTTCTAGCTAATTTTATGTGAACTTTGTTTTATGAAAAAAAAACTAGGATAACAATTAGAAAAGCATTTTTCTAAAGTTACGATATAAAAAATAGGGAGAGGGAAACCTAGATGGTTCGTTATGGTGTCAATATTGGTATGCCAAATAGAAACAGGTTACATCATGCTCCTCCTCGTATCATGCAAGTCGTAACAGTGTCAATGTCAATTTACGTGTACATATGTACTGCATTTCACACGGTTTACTTAATCTCTCTTTCCTCATGTCATGCCAAATTTTCTAACTTGAAAACTTTGTGTTCTGCCGAATTTTTTCTCAATAGCGCTCATCACTAGTTGTATTTTTATGCGTTTTTGAAAGAAACAAGGCTTCGTTTTTACTTCTTTCTAAATGATTTCCCATGGGAGATTAGTGAATCCTGTGGCACTTTTTCTTCATTCTTATTGGCTTCAGTTTCTCTTCTCGGCGGACTAGAAACTCTAGTTAAATGATTTTCATGTAAGTGACGCCAATGAAGAAGATATTATTGTGTATTTTCTGGCTAATTGGGTCGTATATGTCACACCTGTTGTAAGTTTTTGTGTCAGAGACAGTGGAACAGCGATAAATTTTATTTTGATCATTTCGTTTCTTTCACCACCACCAGCGAGATTTTATCTGCACAGAAAAAAGCTTGCAAAATTCATAGTTGTCGAATTTTAAAAACACATTTTCATATTATTGTGCTTCGCGTTTGAGACGAGGGGAATATTTTTCACGAATGCAAATTATATAATATTTATAGACTATTTAAGTAACAATGGACAATGCTGGAAAATAAATGTCTTTATGTTTGAAATTTAAAAACAGACCATAGTTAGCATTTTCAAAAGGACTTACCCTGTTGGTCTTTTTACTGAGGTAATAAAGTAAAATTCAATGAAAAATGCACTCAGCATTATGAATAATAATTATTTATCATGTAGCTTGTTTGAAATTTGTAAGGGTGAACTCATAGTTCTGTAACACCCTCCCAAATATAGGGCAGTTAGTGGCAAATACATATATAAAGACATAGGTTTTGCTACTTCTGTTTATATCTGGAAAGTTGGGACAAACCCGTGAGTAACTTGTCTTGGAGTCTATTTATAGATTACTAATAAACGCAACTTTTGTCATCACGATACTTTCTGCTACTTGTATGATGTAGATCTTTGCTAATTTGTTCGCACGTATATCACAGGCAAATCTATCACAGTGGGGCATGAAATGATCAGGAAGTTGACGGAAGATCGATCTATTTCATTACTTGCATGATGCAAGTTTGAAGTTGCATCACCCTGTCATCAATTTGGACAAAACCTTGTAATTTCTTTCTTGACAGAACGTTAGAGTGAGAGACGGGTAGCAAGGCTTTATGAGCGTAAACGGAATCTTATTATATACTGGATGATTTTTGGTCAACACTTTTCTTCTGGGAAAGCATTAAATTCATGTATGTATGCGTTCATCTTCTATTCCAACTTGGCCAACATGCATTCAAAAATTATAATGATTAATGACTATCAATATAGTTCACGCAAATAAATGACATGTCTGAATTGAAAACGGCACAATTCCCATATCACGAATCAGGATTACTGATGTCGGTACATTGCATTTTGTGCATTATAATAACCACCAAAATAATATTTTTGCATTCATACCAAGACTATCCTTAACGGGTCTACTGAATGCTTACTTTATTTAAAAATATGAAACGTTTGTCTTAGAAGCATGAAAGTGAAAGTGTAAACATGGTCCTCAATACAATGAAACGAAGCAAATCTTAACGTTTTAATACCACAATAGTTATGCTGTTTCTCAAATTATTGTATACATATTATATTGTAAAATGTGTCCACAAACATGTCAGTGAAGATCTATGCTGTAGAATCGCATTCAATCTTCAACAACCTCTTACTCCAAAGAAATTAAATGAATCAAGTAAACATTGGGTAGGTAAAGCAATAAAAAGCAAGTCACCTCAACCACAATGCATGCAACAATGAACAGAAAAAAATAATGGGTGTACTTATGTATACGAGCTAATATTATAAAAAGCGGTTTTACCCGACAATTTATTCGGGTACTGGAAAAATACAAGTGAGCAGAGGACTTGCGAGTTGCCAATTTTATGTCACATGAAAAGGAACTTGTTAAAGTTTTCCGGACCAGGAAACTGCCATGTTGTTCTGGGCAGTAAACATTCTAGTGGCATAACAGTAATAGGTAAACCATAAGATTCGTTGGTTACTTATAGTTTACTATTATTATCATACTTACATCTATCCACAGTACTGTTTAATACCAAACAACAATAAATATCTACAACGTGATTTGCTTCATGCTTTCTTTTATGGACATACGACTTCCGTTTTCTTCTGTTTATGTTGGTGCTTCTTCAGCACATTGTATTTTTGTGTCGTACATAAGCTGATGTTGAGTAGAGAGATGAATTTAAGTTGTTGAATAAAATCAGTAATATTTCTTTTTAAACTTGGATAATATTATGTACGTATTTGTCTATTGAACTCGTGTTGTTTATGACTTTAGTGCTTATTCACAATCATGGTTTATTGCAACAATAAGGACAAGCTGACAGGCTTAAAATGTGACAGGGCAAGAATGGTTTGTGGTGTTCTTCTACCATGACGTTTTACTCTTTGTAGTACATATTTGTTCTTGTTTGAGTAATAAACAGTATAAGAGAATTGAAGGGAGAATAGAGAGGGAGAGTGCCTTGAGATAAGACGTCTTGAGCATTCTACAACTGCTCAGCATTCTACAACTGCTCAGCATTCTACAACTGCTCAGCGTTCTGCTCAACCACCGACGCATTTTCATCCGATCTTCTTTCCTCTGTCAAGTGTTTAACAATATGAGATATAAAAGATGATTTGAGTATTTGCAAAGATTTGCACTGCCACCATAAGAAGTGCATCCTGTAAAAATGTAATTTGTTTTCTAGCTATGCCGTTTGTTTGTGCTCTATAAATAAAGCTGAGGAATCACAACAAAGGGTTATGCCAGAACGAGGATCCTTAAGGATAAGTCTAAAACAAGGAAATAAGCGCACAGCTTAGTATACGTTGAGTGACTCGTGTGCAAATCATATTTATTTGAAGATCTGCCATGTCGCCAAAAATGATTATGTATTCTATAATCGTACAGCATCGTGTAGCTAACCAGTGGCAAAATTTCTTCAGACTACCATATATATTCTTAACCCTCTCCACTCCCTAACGCACTAATCAGATAAAATTCAACGATAAATATTCTAAGATGACCCCAATTCGAAATAATTACAGCCAATAATAAGGTTTGTGTGCATTCGAAAACTCAATATAACATACCTACTCTACTAGTGTAGTACTCTCTGCAGTAGTAGATTTAAAAATTTGATTTGCGAAATTTCCCAGTGATTACAGTGCATAATACGAGTTTTACTTCATTCCAAATACGGTTTCATTACTAAATTTTCTGCACCAAAGTCACATTTTACTAATCGCAAGTTATTTGGATATTTATCTGATTAAGCTTTCATTGCACATTTCGCATTTGCATACGTGTTTGTGGTTACTAACATGCATAGAGGAAATGGAGCGATAATGCGTATTTTGAATAAGCTTAACAAACGCATGTAATAGTTTGCACTATTTTCGATGCAACCGATTATATTATTATATCACAATTACTATTACGTATGTACTTATAACTTGTATAATATGACATTTACACATTAACACCTACTTAACTCACCCTAATCTAAATCCAGCATTGATGGATGAAAGAACAGTAAAAATGAGTATTACTATTTTTAGTAACGTAATGTGATAGTAAAATATCAGGATGGCATCCCAATTTCAACTTGCACTGTGTAAAGTCAGCGTGTATCGAAAATGTTTTATAATATTTAAATTACATAGGTAACTTGCTTAATGCGATAAATGATTTTAATGTTGCCGAATGGTAAGGCAAGACGCTTCAGCTTCGACTTTGCACGACAAAGGTAACATGTCGTGTGTTTGCAATTGCTGAAATGATACTAGGGCTAGTAATTATTTAATCTATCATTGTTAGGTAGCTGAATATAATTATTATAAACGTTTAACAATTTTCATGATTCTTCTGGGGCTACGTGTTAATACATCAATTGTTGATCGTCAAATGATGATTCTGCATTCACCACAGTCCTTTTTAAATTTCATTCAACTAAGCGTTTCAACTTTTAAACTTCATAAAAATATTGATTTTCTTTGAGATTGGAAAGGATGGGATGGATTTCTTGTGATGGAACATGAATGGAATATTTGGCACATAGTGGTTGTACTTTAAATCTGGAAATTAAATTGGTTTTGCAGAAGAAATTGATCTTCGTAATGCAAAAATGACTCAACACGAAAACTCTCAATTTGTAGAATAAATAGTAGAATGCTTCACATAAGAACTTACCAAAACGATTTTGTCGCATAAATAACATTTAACGTAGCACACATTTCCCCTATAAAGCATGGTATACTCAGCTCAGCACTGCGCCTCATCTCTTGTGAAATGTTTTCATCTTTGTGGCTTCGTTGAAAAAGGGACCGCACGAACGATTAGAAGAATTGGAGTGGAGCTCATGTAGGCAGTGTAAACGTTATGTCGCTATTGTTAAAGTAAATAATTTTACAAGCGTTTCAATTCCTAGTGTCCTACTTATTAGAAATCCATTATGTATTCATTATGCTATGCATCTTAAGATGGCGAAGCAAATCATTAAGGTCTTCGGTCTTTGTAAAAGTACAAGTAAGTGATGAAATATTTTAGAACAATATTAGGCAGATGAAAACGTTTAATGAATTCAAAGCTAGTGACAATTACTTTCTGCTGACACATAGGAATTAATAAAACATTTAGTGTAAGAGGATCAAGCATTTTCAGCTCAAGTCTAGTATTCCCGATATTTCCGATTTACCATATCCATGTATCATTTGAAATTCTTCTGCGTGTCTTTGTGTACATTGAATCACCTTGTTAAATATTGAAAATTACTAGTAATTTTGGGAATTGCTCTTTAGATCGGACATAATGATACATGTCCAAGACATGAACTGTTCAAAACTGAACTGGTGCAGAAAATTATACCATCGGGAGAAATTTTCGAGTTAACTATTGTTACATACCATTGTTTTTTCAGTTTTGATCACATTTACTTGCTTAATAGTCGGACAGTCATTAGATATGGTTCAGAAAGAACCTGATTTTGATGGTGACTCAAGTGAAACATTTTTCTTTGTAACAGTAGGCGACTTTATCACAATTCACAAAGTGGGCAAAACTTGCAGACATCTTTGTATGCATACATATATAATACATATATACATTTTAAAAATAATGTAAGCAAACAAGTGGAACAGTATTAAAATCAGTTATGCAAACAACAAAATACCCCGTCCACACACAATACTATTATCAACAATTTTATGCATACTTTTTTTAATTTGAAGTTTCATTGTGTGACGCAAATAATACCTTCCACTGCTATTTAAGGTGGCCGTGAAAAGAAAAAGAGCAAATCATAAGTACACATTATTGGTGGTCATTAAAAACTTTAATGTATTGACTTAAAACATTTAAAAACGTCGTTGATAACAATAAGGCCATAACATTGAAAAAAATATGGATATTGTTTATATGAGGAATTCGTTCTTTGTACCTTCAACCTAACAAATTACAAAATTATTTAAGAAGAGTAATCTTGTAAAGTATTAAAATTTTAACATTGCATTGTAGTCTAAATTTTCACTCAGTGTCTGCGGTTCTACAACATCTTAACTTTTCATCGATTGAGCCATTTTGCATGAGTACTCATTAAAAATTGCGAAACTTTAATATTGGTGTATATACAAACGTCAGAGTACTCTTCAACTGTAATTGCTGATACCTATCAAGCATAACACAAATTAACTCACGCGTGCTGTAACACATTATCTATTGCCTGTTGTCTCTGTGTATATAATGACAAGAATACAATGACGCAGATTGTAAGATATCTGAAATTACCTTGATATTTCCTACATTAAAAATAATATTGAAATAAGTACTTTAAGGGTATTATCAAAAGTTTTTTGGAAGATCAAGTGCAACACTACTGGGCGTGCAAATATTATGAACGTATATTTAAAAAAGTTGAACAGTCAAAAATTTAATAAAAACCTAACTTAATTTCTTGGAGTGTTCATCACATCACTCCAGTCATTTTCACCACATTCTCAGACTTATTCCGGCTCGATGGAGGTAGACCACCGCAAAAGTTATCATTTCCCATCTTCTTGTTTTGTACAAAGCGAATTCCATGTCCGCTTTGTGTTTTCATCCAGTCAATCTGAAAACGTTTGTATGCGGAAATTAGCAAATTGAAAACTTGAGACCTGAAAAATTGTTCTCCTTGCTTTACGTACCATTACGTAGGCTCCGAATCCCCATACACAGACAATTCCTATAGCTGCCATCAATCCAACGAAGCAGATCAAATGAAGGAGACCTTCGGCTAAGACACAAATTGTTTGCCACCTACAAATATTTTTTAAAAAATTATTTAAGTCAGGCGATTCCCTGTTGCGTGATTCACGACTTTTACAGATTATTGTTTTGATAACTGGTAATAGCTTATTTTCTTTTATTTTCGTAAATTGGCTTTGTGACAATCATGCAATTATGACCTGCCTAACAATGTAAGAAGAGCATAGAAAGTTTCTATCCTGAATTTACACAAAGGCCAAGATTTGTCATTTTGATCAAAGCGCAATGAGGTTTGCCATGTTGAATCATGAACCATTCACAAATTCCAGTATTTCTCATGTTTTAAAGAACAAATTCTCTAAAATGTATTTAGTGCTGGTTGGATATATAAAGCAGTTGGCATTACTCACATTTTCCTAGTTTTTGCGGTTGGTTTGCTTTTAAGCACTATGCTGGGTCGTCCCTCGTACAGAAATCTACTCTTTTAAAACAAATAAATTCAAACTATTAAAACTTTTTCACACTTTTAAACATAAGGCATGTGCAAATCTCGAGAAATCTTGAGAAAATATACACGAACCCCGTCAACTTACTCACTTAATTGGTAAAGATACTGCACATCGATTATAAACTTAAAAAATTACAAGTACCAGCAGCGTCAGTTTGTGAGATCTCTCACGTTCACAAACGAATCTTTGACTGGCAGTGCAGATGACTACTGAAAGGAAAGATACATGAACTGTAATTTCAAAAGATTATAGCATGTAGATGTTCTTCAACCCCTTACATGTTTAAATGGCAAGATTATAGGTACTGTTAACTGCCAAGCTCACGCAACTTGGACTGGGCTATTTCGTTGTGGTGGTTGGTTGGTTGTGCGCTAAACCGCATGCAATTTTTAGCTATTATAAAGACTAGATTTTTGTTGCAGGACTTTTAAAACACTTGACTGATGATAGAAAACTTTATGCCTATATGCATACCATGATGTCAGCTCGCCAGCCTTGCAATAATGGGACTAGTTACTGCATTCAAGACGTAAAGATGCAAACAAGAAACTCCTAAAGTTATAATTTTTAAGAACGTGACAGAAGGAATAAGCATAACATGCATTAGAGGAATTAAGCTTAAAAAGATTGGCTGACTTCAGAAGAATATTTTTTACGCATTGTTGACTGATACAATGACCATACCCTGTTTTAAACAATGAGTAAGCATACACATGAGGCATAGCCAAAAAAGAAATACCGTGTTTGGTTTTGATCATAGCCTCGTCGTCCGCATTGTTTCATTTTCTTAGGACCTGCGATAGACAAATATAACCTAAGGTTGAATTGTTTTGTGTCAATGTGAGGAAGACGGCTCATCAAGGAAATATTTACGAGTAAAGCCAATTTGATGAATACCAATAAAAATACAAATATTAAGATGCGTGTGCCCTTCCTAAACGGGTATCTCAAAAGTCAATATAGACGTCGCACATTTCACCTTGCGTACCAAGACTTTAGGTCCTTGCGGTCCTTCATTTCCTCTATTTTTCGTTATTATGCGCATACAAATGTGGTTCATGTCTGTTGGGCAATTGTTTGCAATTGCAATAGTCATACCTACGTGCATACATTCAAAGCATCTTTTTATTGTCAATTGTATTAATAAAGGTAATGAATAAAACCCACTACCGTAAAATCACGTGTTGATAAGAATAGAATAGTTTACATGCAACCATGTTAGCATTTAATTACTTATGAAACACAGTGGCATCTTTTCTCCCATCTTGAAAAATATAAACAAAGTTAAATTACACCCGTTAATCAAATTGAAACCTCAAAACACTCAGTCCTTCACAAATTCTGCCTATTTTGAAAAATGGGGTTTTATTAGATGAGACTGAATGTTGCAATCATGTATGGCACAAACTTTACAGCTATTGGTAAATGTTGTGTAGCATGTCTGACGGGAAAATTGCAAAAGTATCAAGTACCATTTTGTAGGCGGCATTGGATATGCAGACGCTTATAAAAATATCGTATTCAAGAATTTTGACGTTCATATAAGCCATATTCATACATTTAGTTAGATTTTGGGTATAATGTAATGCGTAAGTTAAGAAAAGGTCATTCATGTAACATGACAATGAACAATAATAGTATTATGATGATATGTTGTGAACGACAGGTAGATATATATTTTTCTGCGACCACGATACACGCTTGTTTAGGTAGGGTAGTTGCTAATTTTACAGATGATGATTTTTTCTTCTTTGACGTCAATAAAACAGGCGTGGAGAGTGGATGGACTTTTGCATGATGCGTCTGCTAAAATCGAATTGGGTCAAATGAGAGGGATCAAGGTGCTCTACACAATATAATGTCACAATATACGCATCTCAATACATTCATAACGCACGCAGTGCATGATACAGGTTATTAAATCTATGCGTATAAATACATACTTATAGCATCAAGAAAAAGATGTAAAAAAAGTGGCTGCAAATATTTCAGAATCACTTAGAAAATCATCTCTCTTTATTATAGCATGGCGTACCTGATAGCAAAAGTTTTAGCATGCGTTAGGGGCTACCAAAGCTCAAATTCCCGATTGCTTACATGTAATTTCGTCACATCAATCTGACACTCATGATCACGGCTAGAAATTTTCGTTAGAATCCACAAAGCTGACGCGAAAACTCTTTTACTGATTAATATGACTGCAAAAATTATTACCAATTGTTGCATTTCTTCATACAAATGTTACGAAATAATATATTTTAAAATGCAAAAGCTGCAGTTTGCCTTAGTCTATCCCCCAATTAAAATGTTACAATTACCTGCATCCATATTGCCCTTTTTTGAAAAAGTTACACTTGAGTCATCAAGTCATCCCTATGAAAAGTGTGATACAGAACGAAACCTGTTTCTCATGTAATAGGACCTCTGTGACCTGTGTCTGTCACAAATGGTTTCGGCTGTTTCTCTATCTGTTCAGTTGAACATAAAATGTTACAAAGAAATGTTTATCATCACCTACATTTGATAGTCATCAAGACTTTGCAATAACTGCGATATTGAATTAATGAATCAATTGAGTCTTTTATTTTTGACTTGATCAAATCTGAAATTTCCGGGATTGAGATGAAATTTGTTTAGTATGTGTTCCATATTTTCCTTCTTTTTATTCTGGTTCCATAATATTATGATAAACAGTTCGATGACATTGCTTCTGGTCAGTTCTATTCTACCTTGACTACAATAGGCCATGGCAACAGTCTAGTCTACACTTGTCCTGACATTGGAAATCTATATGTAAGAGTAAACCTGTAATTATTCAATGTTGAATTTCTGACAATTTTATACATGAAGTTGTATACTGGGGGGATGGGAGACGATTTTTTCATTCACTATCAGTAAACGATTGAGCCGTAGCCACTAGGTTTGAAAGCCTTCTCTTTATGTTATGTAGTATCCTCTGGCTATGAGAACATTATTTTTAATCCCTAAAACACCATAAAATGAATAAACTCGTTTATCTTAAATGTGATGCGACATGCACATGTTATACCGATGAATCATTGCGTCAATACTTGGTACAGACCGTTACTTCATATTTATTACTCCATTTTTAACCAAAAAAGAGATGTAGTAGCCAAGGCACCGGGAATTTAGGCCTCATAACATTAACAGGTTCCAATGTTCTTCGTGGCTTGCACAATTATTGTTTTGCATTTGTTTCCGTGGAGATCTAAGAGAAAGTCGCTACATATGAGACGACGATGCACGGTGAAATGTACCGTGTGCAAATACATGTACCTAGCAAAGGGGAAAATGCCACAGAGTCTGTCCATTACACGAAAGACTCAGCCCACTCAGCGAAAACGATCGTCACCCCGAAAATTAAGAGATTAGTAGGCATGCATGCAAATGCATTATTAGCCGTCTAAGTCGCCTTTAGCACTTAATAGAATAACCTTTGCATTACCCTTAACTTAAGCCAGGTAGCCTTACTATAATTAGGAGATCAATAATTTGCTCATTGGGCATTTTGTCTTAATAAGCAACAACTAATCCGTTACTTATATTTTGTATTTATCGTCAGTATACTTTTCTGCTGTTACTTTTATACTTACCTACCTATACAACATTGCTACATGTATAAGAAGAGTCATTTCTATATGACTGTTACTATAAAACTTAAATTTAAAACCAAAAACGCATTTACCGCAGTATCAAAAATACTTTGTACAAAAAGTAATCTTACACGTAATGCATAATGGCAGTAGTGCCATTAAAAACTTAGAATTACCGTAAATGCTCTAATAATTCCCCTGGGGA
>JAQIXX010002250.1:0-25839 GCA_034700605.1 Willowsia nigromaculata
CTTCGATAAAAGTCAGGTCACTGAGGTACATGCCCAGGTACGGGATCCCGGGAGGATCGACGCGATGGAGGGCTTCCCGAAGACTACGGAACCGGCCGTCTGAGCCCATCAAGCTTTGGAGTCTGTCCAAGGTCCCTCGAGTCTATGACCACAAAAGCAAAGTTATTTCAAAACTTCAAGAAACCAAAATTACAAGTAAGTTTGGGGGCTAACTGCTACTTACAGTTTTGGAGAGTTTTTCATTCGTCTTCTTGAGCCTGTACACGGACGTGTTGTTGAACGCCGCAGTGATCTGAATGACTCCATTGAAGTTGTGAAGTACCCTGCAAATATCCCCAACAGCAGCCCATTTCTCCATCGCTGATAATCTCGCCCCTTGTGTGGTCTGTCGCATGATGTCCGAGACGACTAATCTGCTCACCTCATTGAATCGACGAGACATGAGGGTGATATGAGGAGCTCTAACTTCCTTATCATCTTTTGTCCAAGCTTGCCCCAAAAACTCTTCGGACCGAATGGCGACAAAAATCTCGTGGTCCAGGTATGTCATCTGTTCAGCGATCTCCAAAGCGGATAAGGACTCAATCGTTTCCTTCGTGTGAGTTGGTTGAAGGAGTGCGTTCAAGTCGACCTTTTTGGGGTCCTCTCTGGTCAGCAGACGGAGGAGCTGAGATGCTGCCTTATTTTCCGCAGGAAGGAGTGCAGGCGAGCATAAAATGTCCTCGAGAAAGGATACCGTTAAATCTCTCAGTTTTGGGTCTTCAAAATCCTGAGAATGCTTGGCCACCCAATGACGAAGTACAGAGAGGACACGCATTGTTGCTGCGCTGGAGAGAACGCTCTCCTTCCGGGGACGAACAAACTTGAGCTCTTCATTTTCCGGGACGACAATTTCAGTTTGACCCTGAGCGATCCTGGCAGCGCAGGTGGAGCCTGCGGTTGCGATTGCAAATGCGGCGGCAGCAGAGGCGCTGCTGGAACGACGCTGGGATTGTCGAGAACTTGTGACCACGACTCCAGCTTTACTGCTCATTGTGGGGGACTCGGAGCCGTGGGTTTGGAAGGAGGAGCGGGGAGTGGAACTGGCGCCTGTGATATCTGACTCGACATATGAAGGACGCTGCTTGGAAGCTCGTCTTTGGAGAATGGCAGCGTAGATGGAGGTCGAAGAAGCCTTTCTTATCTGAGCTGGTGCTGAAAAAATAAAATGATGAGTTATAATTATTGTTTACCTAATTTTTTGGGGTGACTTGACACTTTTTTGTTGGGTCCTTACAATTTGCAGGGATAACAGGCTCCTGCAGGTGCTTCTTCACAGGCTCCTCCTCCTCACTTTCTGACGCCTCTGACGTCTCACTTGTTAAACTCGGATTTCTCTTTTTGGGACTCATGAGTATCGAAGTTGGTGTAGTAATTTTTTGCTCAGTGAGTGTTTCACTGCTCGCAGTAGGATGGCCACCGCCCGGGGGAACGAGCAAGTGACCACCCACATCTTCGACGCGAAGTGTTACAGATTTTTTTCTAGCTGGTGGACTTGGTGGTCCCGGAGTCAGGAATGAGCTCCCGCTCGAATCCTCCACTGCAATCATATACGAAACAGAACGTACCATACCTACAAGCGTCAATATAACAGACAGACAGAGTGGCACAGGTGAAACAAAGACATGCACTCACATTTCACATTATTAGACATTTAAATTATGATATATAGACATTCATTATTAACATCGATGACAAGAACGTGACAACATTGATTACATAATATTCATCGTGCAATATGGTTTTTTTGTGGAATGATTCGCATACTTTTTCTGTAACTCCATCTCCAGTGAGGGCCTTTCCCTTCGGGATCCCGGTCACTTTCTGTGCCGTAGCCGGACACTGTAGATGTGGTTGAAATTCTTCGATAAGCATCAGGTTCTAGTCTCATCCCGTATTCCTCTTCTTTTACTACTATTCCGTCCATACTACAAATTACAAATCATTACCCAAAAACTTAGTGTCTCATTGTGCCCCAGTTTGAATTTTTGGATTTTTTTTACTAGCTCACTTGTCATTGGAAGCGTCTGGTGGTTCCTGATTGTAATAAACCTTTTTGAGTGCCTCGAGCACTGTCACGGAGTCTGTGAAAACTCGATATGTGAGTAGAAACGTGTTGAGAAAGTCGATCGAGAGAAACCTGAGATCTGTCAGTCTGTCAAGTAGACGCTGGGGTGTGGCATATCGAATCTGGGGCACCTTGCAAGAATTCAATGTTCTGGAAAACCGGATATCCACGTCATCCTTGAAAAGCTTGGGATCGGATCGAACAGCATGTGGCACCGCCACAGAGGCGGAGTCTGAACCATGCAGCAAGTCGTGAAAGTGTACGTTATCCATACACTGTGAAATATCCGAGGTCCATGCATGTTTCTCTTGTGCAGATGGCGCCACCAGGTGAATAGTGATTGGACCGTTCTTCGTATCCAAAATGATTTTAAAATCTAGACCCCCATGAATAATTTCCGGTTGAGCTGCAGACTTTTTGATGAGCTGGGAATTGCTCGAATCGGAATACGAGGACTGACTCGAGATGGAAACGTCATCAGTGGGCTCAGTATCCCCAGACTCATTTGGATCCTCGATCAAGGTACAATCCGCGAGTGGGATCCTCCCCGTCGTCGGTACAAGATGAAGTCTCCCATTGGCAGCTCTTGTTGTCAAGATGAGATGATTCGAAAAGAGGAATGCTTGGCGGACAGCTTCTTTCTCCGGTTTCAAAATCCTCGCTCTCCCTTTCCTCACCCCACCTTCCATAATTTGGATCAAATTACCCTGACGGACAAACACCTGATTGACATCCAACAGGATATCACACCCTTCAACGATCATTCTCTCGATAGCCAAGTTTTTGCGGAGATTCTCCGTCTCCGACACTTCATCATGCATTTGACGACTCAACTCCTCCAGTTGGGCACGCGCATTTTCCAGCGACTTTCTCTCCACATGGTCATATGGCGTATGAGCTAGAAGCTCGTGAAGCGTGATGATATAGCGAGGGATCTACGCAAAACATATGAAATGACCTTGAGAATCTGTCGGGGCAAACTGAGACTTTTTTTATAATCAAGATGAAAACCAGTAGTTTTTTTTTCTAGCTACCTGATGCATTGGATATGTAAGGAAGCTCTCAAGTGATCGACCCTGACATGCAGATTTGTTTTCCAGTCGAGTGATGAGTGAAGCAAATATCGTCTGTTGCTTACACTCGGTCAGCACCTGGAGGGAGTAGTGATGATTTCGCACGTACTCCTGGTAGATGCTCAGCATTGGAAGAAGCATATCGAAGAGGTCACCTACACACGTGCATCATCACACATACAAAACCCAGTGTAAAAACAGAGGCTCCACTAAATCATTCTCAATGTCACCACCAACAAAACAAAACCAAAAAATAATAACAAAACGAAAGAAAAAAATTAAAAACTCTATTTCCAAATAACGAAACCAAAAGAATAACTATACTCTCATATAACTTGTTGTTTATCTAAATTGTTCAAAAATATCTATATATTCAACCATACTAAATAATCATAAGAGCAACAATCAATCAATCAAAATAGATATATAGCCAATTATAACATTCTTCTATCATCTATTGTATCTATATAGTCTATAGAGAATATATATACATTTAACGAGGGAGACACACGCTAGCTCCAACAAGTGCGTATTATTTTTTCTTTGTATTACTTTTCTGTTCTGTATAATGTACTGATTAACATCATCTGTCGTTAAAAAAGTCTTTCTATTGATTCTGGAATATGTGCCCTATATAAAATATACGGACAGAGAGTAAATCCTCGCCATCAAGAGCATCATGTCTTCTTCAACAAGCAATATCATAAAATGAACAACTTTCTCTTTGAAGATTCACTTTCACTCAGAAAGAGAAAACCTATATATACCTGTGCTTGTACTCGTGTTTAGTTTGCTGTTTTTTAAAGTGCTGGTTTTTCGCCAGCTACACACTACAACAAGCCATGATCCGTTTTCAAATTGCGCATTTATAAAGGATGTTTTTTTTTGTCCTACTACGTGGAAGAGTAGTGGTATAAAGAAATGCTTTAGATTTGGAAAAGAGGAGAAGAGAGCTTTCTCCTTGGTACATTATTATTTTTATTTTTTTTATACCTTTCTTATGTTTCATCTCAAATTTCCCCGAGCTCAGGTGAAATAGTGAAATCTAAAGCTTTAATATTTTTGCCACGGTACGTACGACTCTCTCTTCTCACCAGTCGCATTAAAAGGGAAAAGTTCATTTCGCATCTCTTTTTACTACTCTCATGTTTTCAAGTAGCTTTCCTTTTTTTCTGATCGATAACGCTAATGCGAAATGAGAAAACGGATTATATTTTGTTGCCATTTTCGCAAAAAGGAAACTAATTTTGCTAATGCCACCATCTCTGGGAAAGCCTGTTTTCTCCGAAAATTATCTCGCAGAAGAGAGAGAGAGAGACGCGCAAAAACGATGAAATTATCTTCTGTAATTGTATTTATGTCGTTTTCCCTCCTTTCATATAATTTTCCTAGTGTGCTCTCTCAAGATATGGCTTTAATAACTTGTTATGGACTTTCTAATATTCTCTGGAATAATATTTTCGCTTTTAAAGCTGTAACCTTCTTGAGTTGATTAAAGCCTATATACTATTCCATTATGATATATTATCATTATGATTATATAGTAATTAGTTGAATTATTATTTTGAAGCAGCCAGCGCAGCAGCGGTAGCAGCAACACTACTCAACATTATCATTATTTTCTGTGCTTCTTTTCTCTACTTAAGCTTTATATTATTATTATCATACTAAATTATTTTTTTAGTAGTGGTTTTCACTAATGAGTAATTATTTTACTAAAAAAAATTATAAACCTACACGCTATTATGCATTCAAACAATCTGTTTTCAACTTTCTGCTTGTTCTAAAGAGAAGTTCAAATTGATTTCTAACAAAAGCTGTAGAAGAGAGAAAGGAAAACTTATATTTTCAAAGTTTTCTATCGAACAACTAATATTTGTTCTATAGAAAATGGTAACAGCATTATAATTAACGGTAGTTCAAAAAATAAACATATTCTAACGCGGTTTACATAACGCCTTGTATGCATGTAAAACAACTGGTTTTTTTTGTATTAATTTGTTTTTCTCAGAAAAACTAATCATATAGATAATTATTATAATTTAGCTACTTGAAAATATAAGCGCATTTTTATTTTAAAAAAAATTAAAATATGAACTCGGTTAATATATATCAGCTGTATAAGTTATATAATTATACACTATAAAAAAAGAAAGAAAAATAATGAGTAATTACATATTCTTAAATATTAACAATGTATATTAAGTATTAGCACTGTTTGGTCACTCCACCAAAATATTTTTAATCTGATTGAAAATTTTGTAAAGATATAATATTTATTTTCAAAGGAAAGAGAGAAAATGGCTGCCTGCTATTTTAAAACATTTTTTTCTTTGTTTTTTTGTCTCTGAAGAGATTCGTTTCGGTTCGAAAAAGGTGTGTAATCTTCCGTTATTGCTTTTCTTGTTTTTTTTGGGAAGAAAACTTTAAGATTTACGTTTGGAGATTTAGGGGATACTTAGGGGGAAAAGAAGAAACAGAAAATTTGGTTGTTTTGTTCAAAAAGTATTTTTTTTCTCTGAAAAAAAATTCAAGTGTTTTGTGTACAAAAAATTCGATTTCGTTTTTCTTCGGTAAAAAAATAACTTGAAGTTTTGACGTGTTTTTTGTTTAAAAAATGATGATCGTGTCCGGCAGAAACAAAAATTTTTAATCATTCTCCAATTACACTGCTACAATAATCACAACAACGGGTTGATGTACAAAAACCAAAATGAAAAAAACTATGTGCTTGCATAACAAGTAGGTATTATAAGTTAGGTAAATATATAATAATAATAAGGACATCAACAAAAAGTTTTCATATGTTTTTCTTTGCAAAAAATGATGCAGTTTATGATAGCAGGCAGCATTGAGCACGAAAAAAATAGATTGTTTTTCATAAAGACATATTTTTTTATCATCTTTCATCTCATTTGATTTACTCTAACAGTTCATTCGCAACAGAATCGAAGGAGATTGCATTCCTTTAAAAAAATAAAGAAGCTACAAGTTGACATGTTCATTCAATCCATGTTCATATAATTGTATATCTAATATATTTAGATCATCAAGTCACATCAAAGAATATATAATTTTTTTTGTGCATTGTGGCAGAAATGAAATTCAACAAAATAAATATATTGTCATTATCATGATCACTGCAGACATCTATAACCTTTTATTACAAAAGAGAAAGTAAAGAGAAAAGTGCAATTATGACGAAGACAAGAGAAAGTTGATCGAGATCAGTGCTTAATTTTTTTGTTCTAGTAAACCAATTAATATAACTTTTCATAAAAAAAACTTTTTTAAAGCCATTCCGAGAAATAAAAAGGAAAACTCTATTCTTCAAATAAAATAAAAAATTTCTTGGAAAAATGCATTTCTTCCTTTTAATTACCATTGCCAAATCTACTTCTATTCAAAAAATGTTTACATTCTACACATGCAAATATTTTGAGTAGGCTGACTATAGCAAGCTATCAAGCAACTTATTAATTTTGCAACCTTATCTTCTCACTTAATGAGGACGTGTACATCTACAGACAGATAACCTACTCACATTTCAGATAGATTTTATGATACGCCATATTACTTATCACACACACACAAACATACGCAATTATAATTTATGTCAAAAAAATTGTATGCTTTCACCAGATATTTAAGATTAATGAGTACATTACATAATATAAGATAAATATATATAAATGACATGCATCACAGACACTTACGAACATTTCTCCGACAGATTTTTTTTGTCTCATACACAATTTCTTTTCTTTCTTATTATTTTTTTTTCTCAACAAAGAAACGGACGAGAGAAAGTACAAGTTGGAGGAGATGTTGGAGAGAAGAAGGGGAAGGAATGTCAAAAATTATGTCAGCCCAACGGAATTTTTTTCATGTCATTTTTTTAAGGGCGATTAATTATTCATTAGAGAGATGAGGAAGAAAGAAACAATAAGAAACAGAAATGGAAGGGAATGAGAGAGGTTGAAAAAAAATGATATTTTCGAATGACGCATTTCATCATGATCATGAAACGTTGTCGTCTTTGACATTGAGACAACTCGGATGTGCACACACGTTGCAAAAGATGTTGAAGAAGGAAGTAGAGATAATATTTTTAGGGGTCAAAGGTGATCCGTTCTCATTGATTTTTTTAAAGTTTAAAGAATCTACATTTTTGCAATTTTTTTTTCTTTGTGATTTTTTTTAAACGAACGAGTAGTGTGTGTAAGAGAGAGAGATCAAGAGAGTGGGAGCAGCCAGCCACGAACGAACGAACGTACGAAACACAGACAAACAGAGAGAGAGAGAGAGAACACACGAGACAAGGTAGAGAGAGTGACCAAAAGTGTTACTTGCCTATACCTAGAACGAGGGTGGGCCACTGTTCTATCCGAGCTGTGAGGCCCTTAAGGAAGATCTGATGGAGGAAGAGGACCGTCTCCACGTTAAGAAATATGGAGGAAACGTCCTCATGAGTCACCGGAGGAGTCTTGCTACTCGCTGCCATGCGCATCGGACGGAGAAAGCCGGAAACGACTACCTCCAACTGTTCCACGTACTCTTCTTCCGCTTCCACCATGCGGAATACCAAGCTGAAGAGAATAAAACATGTTCAAAGTTCAAGGGTCATCAAGAGATGCAGAAAATATCATGATGTCTCACATACCCCCGAATTTTTTTCTCCCAATTATCTCACCTGTTTCTCTTGCGCATCGCCTCAGCATGGGGTGACTTGATGTATTCCTCCACAATCTGCTTCCAGCGTCGTCGACACAGCCACCCACGAAAGAAGCTCTGAACCTTTTTGATCTTCTTGAGATCATCCGTTTCCAGTTGTTGGGAGCCTGTGGTGGTTGAGCTGCCCCCGGAGCCTAGCCGCCATTCCTTTTTCAATGCGCATAGCTACATTGTATATATGAGAAGTAGTACCCCCGCCAGGTAGAACAAAGTGAGAAGGACGACACAAAAAGGAGGTAAAGGGATGTTGACCAGTGTTTTGTTTTTGAAAGTTTTTTTGCACAGTGAACCACCATCCGCACCCATAAATTTGGTATTAGAATATAGCCACCCAACACATACACAACGCACACATACGCACACACCGCACACAGTCGCAGATATATTTTTTCGGGTGGGTTAGTTTGTTGTAATGTAAATGTTTTTTGTATGAGTTGTTATTTTTGCAATGTTGAGCAGTTATATTTTTTAAGAGAAGTAGATTTGGTGCGGTGGCAGTTTGGTGATTTTTTTTGCAGCAGCAGTGGTCAAGCAGTCATTTTTTACAGGGAGTCACACACACGAGATTATAATGTACGTACAATTACCAACGAACAGCAGAGAGGAGACAGTACGACAAACGAGACACGACGACAGAAAAAAAAACAGAAAAAAGAGAACTACTTTAAGGACCGATTATTTTGGTCATTTGCAACGGGTCCTTAACTAATATATTATGTAATCACTCTAATTCATACCGATTAATGTGTCTATATCAGCTATGAAAACTACGACTCTATATATCTATCTCTATAATTTTACTCTATGAAACTTTCTCTAGAAATTATATAGCGCAATATTTTATCACTTTGAAATATGTGTTTATAGCACTATCGCTATTTGCACGAAGTGTATAATTTACGGCTAACTAGGTGGGTTAGAAGTTTTTACCTAAAAAAAATTACTGCACAAAGTATTATAATCAGTTTACTATGTATTTAGCTAGAGAACTAAATATTGAAGGGTATATCATATTTTATACTATGCTATTCATACATATACTTTTACTTTGCATGTTATTAATTTTTTTAGATTAATTTTTTTACTATTGTGTTCCGATAAACTATAGGATAGTATGTTTTGGTCTAAATAATAGTTTATTGTGATGATGTTTTGTAGGAAAAAGTTGATTGGATGAGTTTTTTATGAATGATGTTGTAATGAAATGCACAGAGATATTCATGTAATTATTTATATTTTTATCTGACCTCTGATCGAAGTTTTTTGATTTCTGAAGCAAGTTGCTCGCATTGGACCGTGTACTGCCATTTCGCAGTTTTCTCTGACTCGACGATTTGGAGCAGGTGCAGGTATTTCTGTTCCAGTTCCTCCTTCTGTAGCAGCAACTTGTTGAAGCTGGGTAGAAAATGATAATTAATAGGAAGTGTTGAGAATTTTATGGATTTGGGAGCACAGCGGGGATTAATGTTTTAACGGTTTGGATTCAGGTGTTTAAGGTGATGGTGGAGAAAAAGGTGTTGCTTGTTCTATATGCTCCCCAGTGTTAATGAAGGAAATAAAGTGGAGGGGTCATGAGTTATGAATGGGGAGAAAGTGAGAGAATTTTAGATGTGCAGCAGAATAGACCGGAAGGGAAAGTTAGTGCTAATGCGAGTAATAATTTAGATGAGTCTACCTTGCAGTACGAATAGCATCAATCCAGGCTTTACAGTCAGACTCAGAGTCAGCGCGAAGCTCGTACTGTCGCAGGTTCTCACGTCGGTATGTAATAGCAAAGGAAAATTGACCAAACAAGTTCTGTTCGGGAAACGCATTTCAAAACATTTCTGTGATACCAATAATCATTCAATTTTTATGGAGTTGTGAGGTGCCAAGAAACACTACTGACCATTTTGTCTTTGAGGATGAGCCTTTCGCAGTAGCATCCTTCCAAAAGGATAACCCCGGAAGGTCTTACCCCCGCCTCCGTTTCAAAGTAGAACAGCAGATTCTGTTGACCAATGCGAAAATTATGACGATATGCAACACACGTATGACTTATGCAAACAAATTGGTGACATAAATTAGCTTCAAAAAAATCTGACTCACCTGAAATAAGATAAAGTATCTCCTGGTCCACTTTGCAGCCCCGCTCGACTTTTTATGGAGGTAGCCAGCCAGCGCATGGTCAAATCTCGCTTTCTCCGCCAGCATGAGAATCTGCGAGTCATTGATCCTAATGGATCTCTGCATCTTTGGCGACATCATGATGTTATTCATAGCATTGAACAAGACTCCACCTCCCCCAGCCCCCCCTCCGCCACCTCCTCCACTCCCTCCTCCCCCACCACCACCTTCCTTTTTGTTCACAATGTCGCCTCGAAACGCAATGATGACTTCTAAAAAACTAACTTACTCCTATTCTTACTTACTGTTAACCTACCTCAACCCAATCCTATTATATTTTTTGTCACCTTTCTTATTACAGATATTTATTCTTCAAAGAAAAACAAACAAAGAAATTTTTTTTTCAAGCACCTTACTTTTTTCTCTCAAAATTCCAACAAGAATATCAACTGCACTACTTTCCCTTCCTCCCGCAGCAGCAGTCCACCTCCTCCTTCTTCTCTTTCTCGACAAAAATATTTTTTGTCACGTCTTTTTTTCTTCCACCCTATAATCCCTCCTCTTATCGTATTCATTCCTTAACACGTGGTCTCTCAAAAACAGGATCAATCAAAGAAAATAAATACTGCTTTCTCGTTCCCGTCCTCTCAATAAAAGTGAAAGCTGTTGCAGTAGTAGCGTCAATGACGAGAGAGGCGGAAGAAGGGACAACAAACGAAAGTAAACATCCTATTAGCATTACGAACAACGTGTTATAGAGATCACCTCTTAATCCTCCTTTCCTTTCTTTACATATTTTTCCCCCCTTGTTGATGTGACGTTGCTCAATTTGTGTGTACACGGCGAAAAAAAACTGGTAATCGCAAACAAACAAAGGGAAAGTGGTCAAAATGGCGAGAAAGGAGACAATAGAGTACCAACTGCTTATATAAAATTTGTGTACATACACGCACACTTTTATTTCCTTCCTTTCATTCCTCTAAATACACTAATTCTACAACCTACCATTAAATTCCCTCGTCTACAAAAAATTATATATCTATTCTCGTCAAAACTCTCTCAAGATCACGGTCACACACAGTATCAAAAATATGGATTATGTACGAGGAGTAGAAACGAACTTGTAGTAAAACTAGTTGTAATTTTATCCTCCATCACAACGGCACGACTACTACAACTGACCATCATTCCTTTTTTAACGATTTTGTATGATATCACACACGATTTTCATTGAGATGGACAGGTGGTCTAGTGTCTGGTCACCAAGAAAAGAAAAGGGTTTTTTTATTGTGTAAACATTGTTAAGTTTGCACTTCTAAACAGAGGAGCCATTATAGTTTCTCTTTTTTTTATTTCTCCTCCACCTCCATCTCCTCCTGTGACACTACTAACTTTCTCTGCTTTCTTCTGGAGAAAGTAGTGATGAAGATGTTTCTTGTGCTGTGCTCTGCTGCTGCTGCTTTTTCTTCTTGTTGCGCTTCTTCTTCTTCTTCGTCTTCTTGTCCCTTTTTTATGGTAATAAGCAGCAGGAGTGGTGGTCTGGTATAGTGCTCTGGTGGTGTGCTAGTAGTAAAAAAGTGGGTGCCGCCTTTCTCCTCTTCTTCCTCGACTGCTTCTATTCCTCCTGATGAACAACTTGTTGTTTGTGTATGTGTGCTTTATCCCTCTCTCTCTGTTTTCCGTGTGTCCTTCACCAACACCACGGCTCTTTCTTTCTTTTTATTATTATTATCCTCCTGTTTGTTTGTTCTCCTGGATGACGATGATAGTTAAAAAGACACGCTCCTCTCAAATCCTCTCTTTTCTTCTCTTTTTTTTTGCACTGCGAAACTCAAGTGGTAATTGTTTTTGCGTGTCTGTCTATTATTCTCTCTCGTGTTTGTGTGTTTTTTTGTTGGTATGCTCAAGTGCAATAAATTATACCACCTTTTGTGTAGACGTCGTCACTTCCCTTTATTTTGTGTGTGTGTGGAGTGTATAGAAAAAAAATTGCTTACGTGCGTAAATTTTTTTTGCGATGATGATGATAATGATGACGACGCTGAAGAAGACTTGAAAATATGAAGATGTCTCGGACTACTGAAGCTTTAAAGAATATATACGCTGCTGCTGCTGCTCTGGTGCTTTCTCTTTTTTATTCTCTCCTGTCGCAGGAGCAGGACTCTCTGGCCGTAGCAGTGGTAGTAGTGGAAGCTGTTGTGATAGTGTCTGTTCTAGTGGATAGGATATCTTTTCCCCCGTTTGTCGTCCCTTTTTACCTCAGGAGTGAGCAGAGTAGTAGTAATAGGGAAAAAGTGGCCGTAGTAGAAGCAGAGTGGTGGTGGTGGCGGTGGTGAAAGTACTAGTTGTTCTAGTAAGTAGCAGAGAGTTTCCCATCATCGTTGTATCGTAATAATGAAATTATTATATCCGCCTATTATAAAAACTTTGTTATGTTCAACAGGGCCAACCATACCACCACTGTGTGTGTAGAGTAGAGTGTCTTCTCTCGAAAACGAGGAAAACCAAACCACCACCGAAGAAGATAATATACACAGAGGATGAAAATAAGAAGGCAACTCTGTGAACAGTTGTTGTTCTCGAGATAGAGAGATGGGACGTAGGGAGAAAGGAAGCAGGAGAAAAAAAATTTTCTATGTATCTTTTCCCTTTATATGTACTTTCTCTCTACACACACAATAAAATAAAGTTGTTGTGGTAGTTCGTAGAAGAAAAAAAATGGAATTTTTGTCTGCTCCTGTGTGTCCTACCTGCTTTCTACCCAGATACATCTCTCATTATAATGAGTACTACCAAGAAAAAAATCAGCTTTAGTATTCCACATGCATTGTATGATGGTTTGGTATTTTCTGTGAAAAAAAAGTCGTTTCGCTGCTGCTGTTGCGGTCTTGGTTTGTAGTATAATAGCATGAGAGCTTATATTTCTAGTAGGGGGATATAAAGTGGAGAAAGTTTTTTTCTCTGCTTTCTCCACAAGCTTTGGTATCGATGAAAGTTTATATACGCTTGTTATTCTATCCGTCCCATTCTATAAATGCTGCGTGTGTGTGTGTATATGCAATGTATATACTATGTATTTTTTTCGAGAGAGCGAGAGGAAAAAATGTCTAACAAGTTGTAGTTATGTTTTTTTCACTCCTCTCTCTGCTTTCTTTTCTAATGATGTTAGATATAGGGAATATTATCTAGAGTGAAAGCTCTTATGTGAGCATTGAGTAGTTGACTCTGTTACATGAACAGAGATATTTAGTATCGATGCGGTATATTATATGCGATTGTAAAAAAAAATGATGCGGTGTGGCATGGCATGGCTTGGCATGTCGTGTGTGTAAAAAAGTGTGCGAAAAAAACGGATTTTTCCATCCAGATCTCTGTTCATGGTCTCGTCTACTTTCCCTGCTGCTCTAGAACCACTACACACGCTCTTGTTCACGCTCACGGAGGAAAGGACAACGTTGATGGGCTCTTTTCTTGGGCTGAAATTTTTTTTCAGATAAGTTCTACTTTGCTTTCACGATGATGATGATGATGACGACGACGACGGGATGGGAAAAGATGTGGTGGAGGAGACGATGATGATGATAGGGATATGATACATAGATAGGTAGATACATGAATAGGTAGAAAGCTATCATTACAGAGCTTTCTTTATAAAAGTTTTTTTTCTTTGGATTTTTTTGATATATTGTGTGCGAAGAAGGACGACGGGAGAGATGATGAGAGAATAAAAGAGTTCGTCGGGATGTGGATACGTAATAGGGAAGGAAAAAAGGGATATTAAAAAAGCGTGAGCATGTTGCTGATGATGATGACGATATCGTCGTGGTGGAGGGAAAAACTGATGATGATGATATGTGTTTTTAGTTTACTCTCACGGAGAGACAACCAGTTGCTCTTCCTCATCGATCCTTCTCTCGTTTTTTGGAGTGGCTCCTCTCCTCAATTTTTTTTATTTTCCTTCTTGGATCCCCCACTGTTTCGCGGCAGTGGTACCGTTCGTGGAAAGTGTAAAAGGCACTCTCGGTGTATGTGTGTAACGGAGAAAGCATGGTGCATCTGCAGTAAAGGTAGTGCTGGTGGCTTGGTTTGGTTTGGTTTCCTCTCGTTTTTAGGCTTTTTGACGTACTGAGGTACATAATACACTAATATTATGGGTTGTTCTCGCTAAAAACCTTTTTACTATTATATCTACATAACATTTTTACAATGCTATTCCTACCTCTGTTTTTGCGAAAAACACTGGCATCGCATTACATGCATGTATAGAGAGACAAGGTTTTTTTCTCGTATGGATGTTTTTATGGCCATGAGCATATGTATCGGAGAGAAAACACGGGGAGAAAGCATAGGAGGCCCGCCCCTTTCGTTTCCAAGTATTCGCTTCTTTTTCCCCCTTCTCTGGTTTCGACGGAGAGAGAAAGCGAGTCAAGTGGACATCCCAGCGTAGTAATAAAAATGTAGTAGTCGTTTGTAAAGAGAGAAAAAACTAGCGTCGAACTGAAAATAATATGTAACTTGTAAGGAGACATGAGACGTGTTGTGTATATATCAGTTCGTTTCTAATGGAGTAAAAGAAACCGGTGGATGTGATGTCGCATTGATCCAAAATGGGGCACAGTATAAAAGCTTATATGTGTATACATAAAACTACATTCGAAATTTTAACTCTACTTCAAAACAATAGAAACTATATCTCTATATTATCGCATGATTTAGTCATGTCAGGTATATAATATGTTGTAAGACTGGAGCTATTATTATTATCAAAAGACACGAATTGCACGAAAGAATTTTTGTACAGGTGCATCTACATAGTTAACCAAAAGATAATTGAAAATGTTACAGGTAAAAAAATGGTATTAATTATCACTTGTATATTAACTTGCGGATGTCCGTGAAGGTGGGTGATGTTCTGTGGGAAAGTACATGTTAGTTTCGGTTGATAATTATTTTTTATCATGTGTCGTGAGTTTAGTAATCAACAGAGACAGCAGCCACAACAATGAACAGGTTCTCGGTATAATATGTAGATATGTTCCTATACATTTTATTCTATGGAAGCTCACATAATGTTGACTCTCCGAATGCTTTCCTAATAATATGAAACAAGGGAGCAGACCCATAAGGCACACACACACAGACCATATCTTAATGATAAGTTGTTCTTTGTTGAAAGGCAGAGCAACAGTGCACACTCACTCCACATTTTATATACCCGAAATTCTTCACTTTACTTTCACATATTTTTTTTTTTCTGGGACGGACCGAGGATGGTGAAAGTTGGAGTGAAAATGCTGGAAATAGTATGGAAAAGTAGGGAAGAGCTCATGAGTCGCATGAAATCGGAAAGATCCGGTTTGTCGATCGGGGATTCCAAATTCCGTGGAAAATGTGAAGAAAAAAAAATTATTTACGCTTTTCCTCCGTCGAAGTAAAATAAAGTGAATATGTCGCTATGTATAATATCTCTTTTTCTCGAACAACTTGTTTGGCTTGAAGGAAATCAGACAGAAAAGAGAAAAAAAGACACAAAAAAGCTGGGAAGCAGAGAGCATTAAAAAAGTTGAAGCTTTCTCTCTTTCCGCTTTCTCTTCCCTTTCCTCTATATGTACTTTCATATTTTTTACGCCTATTTTATTGTCATCATGAAAAAAGCAAGTAGAGAAAGAAGGACACAGACATCATCATCATCATTTATTTAACTTGGTCGGTAGCTTCATTACATTTCACACCAAGATGGAGAAAGCGGAGAAAGGCGAGAGAGAGAAAGCCGTATAAAATATGTAATGAGGATGTGAGTAGAATATGGTCCAAAAAGTCCAAACCCATCAACCAGACATCTAAATCAAATTACATATTATTTTCGAGGAAGGGAAAAATAAATTTTTATTCAAAAAAGATGAAAGAGAATAAAAGAAAGAAAGAAATATGTGTCATGAGATGAAGTGCTTTCATACACGCCATCCGCATATCTTTTTCTTCCCATGCGTATTAAAAATGCAAACTGAAAACATAACTTTATATTATACTACTGCTCTACATCTTTTTTTCCCGGCTTTAATGTTTAATTAGCTGCAAAAGTTGTATGAACTTTACAGACAGGTATGTATTCTTCCATGTTGCGTTTTTCTTGAGAATATTATTGATGCACTGATAAAAGGGAAGCGTTGCAAGGCGTGAATAGAAAGTGATGTCAAGTCAGGTGAACATTTTTAATGAGATGTGAGGCATGTTATCATTCAATCAAGTGTACATTTGTGTAATTTATTATAGAGCAAAAGGAGCTACGCATTACTCTTTCATAAAAGTGTACTTTCCAAGAGGATAAAAGGAAATAAAAACTTTCTTCTTTTTTACCTCCAACAATGACATAAATTATTGACTACCTGAACTAATGACATGTTGATGCGTGTCTAACAAATGATCGTATAGTATTTCGTCGAATTACACTTTTCGTGTAGCGATAATGGCAGGTAGACGTATCATTACACAATTTCATTGAGGTAGACTCAAAGTAAAGTTGTTATTTTTCACAATTTCTTTTGTTTTGCTCTGCCATTTCATTTTCCACTTATGTTTTAGTAAATTGTAGAATGACCACAAGGTATGAAGCTAGTTGACTGAAAAACTGAAAAGGAAAAAAAACACTCACTTTTTCATTATGAATTATGAGCATCCGCAAAATGGCGCATCGTACCGATAGAAGCAGTCGTTTGTTCAAGGTCAGCACATTTCCAACCTGGATTTTCACAGGATCGTTGTAAATAACGTCGCAAATTAGCTTCATCTGCGGAATGATATGATTAGTGTAAAAAATCATGGGAAATATGAAAACTTTTAAAAATTTATAAATGCGGTAGGTTTTTCAGCACCTCAAGTCGCGTTTCGCAATCATCATCACCCGTTTCCATTTCCAACAGTTCCTCCGCAATTTCTTCCTCCTGAGATTCATACGTTTTAATTATCAGAGAGAGTTCATGAAAATATGGCATTGTTTATCTACGCATTTGTGTATTTACCTTGCTCGCAATCTGTTCAGCAATATCAGTTTTCCAAAAGAGCGAACAAATAAAGAAAGTTGTGCAAATGAGTGAAAATGGGAGAAAGTTTCCACTCATGCCCTCACCCAGCGCATTGTTCATAAATAGGAAAACAGCCATGGACAGGATGAGGAGAACATTTGTAAATATTTCAAAAACTGACCACAGATTCTGACAGCTAATATGACTCTCCAGACGACTTGTCTGCTCTCTTATGAAACTCACCATTTCCATCCACCCCCTCACCTGATCCCTTGTAATTTTCTTTTGACACTTTCCATACTCTGCTTTTATCCCATTCAGAGTTTCAACGTAGCTTGCTTTCACCGTTTGAAGCATCAAAAAGTCCTTGACGTATGACAGGGCACGGGTGCCCAACATGATGACAATTTGACTGTAGCTGAAAAAATATGCAAGAAGACTATAATATTCCATTCCCATAATATTGTTCCTGGGTCTCAGGCCAAACATCAGAAAGAGAACTGGGGTAAGCCAGAAAGCGCAGTCTGCGTTTCGAGTGCGGCCCAAGCTAAAATTTACTGTGTAGTAGGAGGAAAAGCAAGATTCATATTGGCGGATAAACTTGGGCCACTGATTCAGAAATTCGCAAAGAGAACGGACATCGCCCCAAGCTAAAATGAGAGAAAGCCAGGCTCCCACCGGAAGTAAAACCTTGATAAGGTTGTTGAGGACCCCGACAAGTTGGGAGCCTTTGAAAAGGTTCTCGTTCAACCAGCCTCCCTCAGTTTCTGATGCTCTGAAACTGAGAATTAAAATGCATAATTTTAATGAGTGTTCGAAAATTTCAAAATAAAATGCAATTTACAGTTGGGTAGGCCAAGGAATTTGAAAGATGGAGTTGAGAATCCATGTGACCAGAATCACTCCGGTGAAAAGTCCGCAAAAAAGCGCATAACCAAATTCGGTTGAAAGCCATTTGAATTCGTAGAGAATGATCCCATCACCACTTCTCACAATTTGCACCGGACAAAATCCCAAATACTTTGAGACCAGTATAATTGGATAAAAGACTTTGGATACTCGGTAATCCGTCTCTACAACGGAGGGGATTTCCTGGTGTGGCTTCTGCTTTTGTTCGGTTTCCTCAGAGAGATTTGGGATTTGAAGTGGTGTTTTATTCCCATTTTGTGGCCGGCTGATTACGAAATTCAAGTCGGTTTGAAATAAATTGTCGAGTGGAGTCATTTTATTTTGTGTATAGAGCTGCCGTTACAATTCAAGTGGGATTTATTTCGGTTGTCGGTCTATTCAAAGGATAAAGTTTAAATGAAAGAGATTAACTAGTTGGTATTTTGAGAGGTTTCCAGCTTTCTCGGATATGTGTTGACTTTGGTGTGGTCACACATGAACACCGACACTCACAACAAATTGATTTACTGCGCTAGTAGCCTTTTTACCGGACAAAAGGGAATGCCCGACAAAATTATGATTTATGTAAATAGTCGCAATTAAGCTTGATTTACTAGTTGACCTATAAGGATTTGTAAAGAAATATGAAATATGTCTGCATTAAAATGTTATCTCACGCTAATTACTAGTTTGCCAAAGTAAATAGTAGGAATACTCATTATAAGGAAGGAAACCCGTGATGGGGCAACTTAATACAATTGCTCTTTTCACCAATTAAGGACTCAGGTCCGTCCTCATTCCACCCCAATTGACCCATCAGGCATACATTTAAAAGCATTACCGACCTGGTTAGTTAGCTAAATGAAAAATAATGAAAATTAAAGATGCCAAAATAACATCATCAAGAAACGCGACAACCTTTTCATGTCAATCCACCAGCTTGCGCCGAAATAATTTCATGTGGTTAAAACTTTAGAAGAAAAACCGATTTATTAAATTCAAACACATTCTATAGAGCATATTCCATTCATGTATTACATACAACATAATAATCTCTTGTATATCTTAAAATATAGTTTAACAACTACAAATAAATGTGATGCTTAGACTAATCGTAATACACAGACAGACACTTTCGAGAATTAAAAATTATCATGTAATAAATTATAACTAAAGGTGCTCATGACTTATAGCCTCCTTAGCTTTGGCCTTTCTTTCGAATTCATTTGCATGTCGCATCAACTCCATATACGCATCCGACTCTCTTCGTTCCTTCTCATCATCAGAGGATTCGCCGGACGTTGATTCAAACAAAGAGCCTGATCCCCCACTCCACGATTCATCAGTCGAATCTCGATCACCTAAAAAAAGTACATAACCAAATTGTAGAAATTCATAAACTATATGGATATTTTTAATGGATAAAAGTCAAGCATTTTATCCATACTCAAATTTTCGAGCTTTGGTTTGATAACTTCTTCAGTTGGCTGGAGTGACTTGTTATTTGCGTCCACAAAAACGGTTAAAATTGCGGAATCAATAGGGTTAGGCTTTCGGTTCCTCACCCTTCTCCACTTAATATGGCGACTCCTTCGACCTCCTCCAGCCCCTTTCTCCGCATTTTCCTCATCCGTAGAAGACTCGCTCTCATCATACAGCCACGCCCACGCTTTCGAGGTCATTAGCTCAGGTGGTAATTGGTAAACGTCTGTGACCCCTGCTGACACTGGAATTCTCCACGGTTTCCGTTTCCCCTTTTCCAAGGGAATGCGTTCCCTCCGAACCTGCTTATATCCTGCCATTACTTTTGCCTTCTCTCTCTCATAAGTGCTGAGAATCCTCTTCCGTTTCCCATCCTTCCCTCTTTTCTTTAAGACCTTCTTTCTTCCTCCACCAGCCTTTATTTTAGCCTTTTGATTTCTCGCCGCAACTTTCTCTATTTTTTCAAACATGTAGTCGACGGGTCGACAAGGGCCTGGTAAAATATACGGATACTTTCCACCGGAGTAAACATGTGGAATGAGGATTTGTCTTGGAACTTTACTATAGTCGATATCAGTGTCTGAGCAAGTTGACGCCAATTCCTCGTTCGGATCATTTGACTGGCATCTTCTTAGATGGCGCTCGCTAAAGCACATGCCGATGATGAAGACGAAAATATTTCGGAGGAGGAATGTCATTCCAACAACAGCCAAGAGGAAAAAATACAAAGATTCGAAGTCATCACAGTAACTCATTCGAGGGGAGAGTTCGCAACGGTTGCTGACAGTTTGATAATTTTTGTAGTACACTTCCAGCCAGCTATAGTACGCGGTGAAGAATATGTTGAGGAACCAGGCCAGTTCCAACAGGATCCATGAGCAGTAGCCCATCCGATTTATGAACTCTCTGGACCGCCCAGGCCGGAAGCATTTTTGAACGAGCCATCCAAATCCTCGACATCCATTTTCATTAATTTTCTTGGTAGAAGCGGTAGATCGGGTATGTTCCAGGTCATTTCCTTCCTTTCTTTCCTCCAAGGAGGGATCCCCTTTCCTCGTTTTCTTTAGGGTTTTTCGAAGGCTTGCTGCGTCCAGGCTTTTGCTTCTCCTACGAGAGCCATGACTATGACTTCCAGCACGACGATGACTACTACTCGTGATACTCATGTAACTCTGCCTTCGTTCTGACCTCCCATGTTTTTCATCCCTTTCCCTTCTGCTCTTCCTTTTGCTCCGTGCTTCCCCTCTTGATATAGATGCAATTGACCTTCTACTGGTCACAGATTGCTGGACACTGGAGGAGGCGGTTTGCGAGCCAGAGTGATCCATTGGGGCTTCGAGTTCACTGGGATTGATAACCTTGTCATTTCCGAAGCAGCCACAACATGCATTATTCTTCTTTTTTGGGGGGATGTAATGTTTCCGTCGATCGTAATAAACTTCGAGATGATGGGATGTTATCATTCCAAAGATCGAACCGTAAAAGTCCATCGCACTTGCAAAGTAGACGAGGGTGTATAAGCCCTGAAGAGCGTATTCCGGAGGGATGTTGTATTTGTTGGTGATGTGGGAATAGAGGACGAGGAAGAAAGCGACCAACCCTTGAATCTTGAAATCATAATTTTTAAAATAAAAATTATTTTTTAAATAAATAAATCAGGAGACGGAAATATTAATTTTTGAGGTTATCGGTTACCGCATTCAGCATGTAGAATTTAAACTGAATGACGGAAGGTCGAATCCCAAATGTTTCCGGTCCATAAAATTCCTGAACGAAGAGAGTGCGATACCACCTTTGATAGAAAGGATATTTCTCCAAGTCGTCATGAAACTTGATATTTTTCTCCTGCTGCTCTCTGATAAGCTTCTCTTTCTGCATGTGCCTCTCTCTACGGCGTCTATTGATAACCTCAGGTTTTCTTCTCTGAATCGTTTTGAGACGTCTTTCTGTCAACAAAAACTCGTTGAAAGTGAGTCCCATTTTTTTCGCTCCACTTTTCTTCCACCTCTTCTCCCAAAGCTTTCTCCTCCTGAGGCGCCTCCGATTCCATCTAGTGAGCCATCTACTGTCGATCCACCTTTTCATCCATTTCCGTCTCCACTTTTTATCCCACCATTTCTTCAAGATTTTCTTCATTGACCTTCGCCTCCAAACTCTGTCGGTATTCCATCTCCTTCGGATTCCTGGCTTCCATTTGCTTTTGCCCCAGAGACTTTTCCACTTTTGTCGCCAGCGTTGATTTTTCCACTTTTGCTTCCACGATTGAATCGTTTTTCCATAGTGGGTCATTCCATCATTTTTCTTTGCAGCTTTGGTACTTCGTTTCCTTTTCAGTCTACCGAGCAGTGATGTACGGATCAACTTTCTTCCACCCGCTTTTAAAGGCTTTCCTTTGAAGGCTCGCTTTTCCTTCTTCTTCTTTCGCTTGTTGTCACTGTCCTCTTTTTCCATTTCGCTGAGACTAAATTACGTAATCACGTGAAAACAGGATTTGTAAATTGTTGGTTTTTATTCTTCAGAAATCAGCGTCTACCCTTGCGTTTCGAATACAAAAGTCAACAGTCAGTGTTAACGTCTGTTTTTTTCACTTCGACGAAAAGCAGACCAGATGCCATTTGAAAAACATTGCAAAAAGTAGAGGTCAAAGGTGCATAACACTTTGCATCAGTCATCCATCCCACACGCATCTTTAGACTGTCGTCATCTCAACTTGCCCCGCTGAGCATGTGAACTTTCTTTTCTGCTGCTGCCTGTTGCTAAAAGATTCAATGCAGCCACAAATTACATCTCCTCAAAATGCGTAATAATACATCCAACTAGTACTGAATGGCATCTCCTCCCAACTTCCACTCCACATCTGCACCCCTCCAAATCCTGCATGTAATTTTCGGACAGTTCTAAATTCCAAAATCGCAATGGCTCCCACATCCAATCATCCTTACATGCTAAAGCCTTCAAAATCCACAGCAGTAATTGTCGTCGACACAATCTCCTCCGGGACGGATTACCTGAAGAACCTCATACCCAACATAAATCCACAAAAACTCCTCCCCCTTGCCGCCTTTGCAGCTACTCTTGGTCTAGGCACAGCAGCTTACTACCTCGGCAAATCTTCCCGTGATGATGACACGCCATCTCCTGTAAAGAAAAAAAGCAAGAGTTTGAAAGGCCGTAAGCAAAAATCTAACCGGGTTGTCTTTCAGAGTCCACTGGAAAAAGATCCTCAGAATAACGGCGACTATGTGGAAGAAGAGGACTTTGGAGAAGGGGAAGCCACTGGAGCACAAGCGCCTCCTGATGATGCCAGAGTAGATGAGCAATTAATCCAGAAAAATGATGTTTCGTCAGCAATACCGCTTTATCAAGCACAATACAATGTTCTGATTTTGAGGCAGTGTCCACGCGGTCGGAAGACTCCATGCATTGCTCCATTTCCTCTCAAACTGGAGACGTTTCTGCGTGTTCATCAGATTAAATATGAGGTAGATATTTATTAATCGTGAAATATTACAAGGTTAAAATTTGTTTGAACATTAAATTACTAAACTAGTTGGACTTTAACGGATACGAGCCTCGAATGCATGGCAGTCCCTGGATAACATTCAACACAGAGGATATCACGGACTCCCAAAATGTGCTGGAGTTTCTGATAGACAAGTACAATCTGAAGGCAGAACGCAGCTTGACACCTGAACAACGCTCAATGGCGATCGCATACACGCACCTCCTCGAAAACCATTTGTATTGGGGGATCGCTCTCTGGCGCTGGGTTTACGATGGCGCGAGGTCCATAAAGGATATCCAACTTTTGCCAAAAAAGACTCAAGATTTGATTCCAGACGTTTGCAGAACTGTAGAGCAAGCTGCGTGGTTTCATGGGATAGGGAAAATGACGCCTGCAGATGTAAAACGAGCGGTTCTTCAGGATCTTCGCAGTTTATCTGAATTTCTTGGAAATAAAGACTATTTTCTGAACACGCCCAAACCCACAGAGTTGGACTGCACTGCTTTTGGAATGCTCGCTCAGTTTTTGTGGAATATGCAAGGACCCTTCCATGAAGCGATTGTCAGTCACTACAAAAACTTGAGGGATTTCTGCTGGAGAATTCGTCTCAACTTCTGGCAAGACTGGGAGAACTGCTTGAACAACACGGACTTTTACACGGATGAACCCTATCCAGTGGCGGACTCCATAAATTATCCGTTCTGAATCCGGTGGACTGAACCACTGGAGTATGATGTGGAAATATGTGCAAATTATTAGTTTAAAGACAAAAATTTTGGCTATATTTAGCATCTATGTGAGCATCAACAAGTAGTTATAATATTTCACTCCATTTATTGTGCAATTTGTCCAAAATAAATTAAATTTTCAAGTGAATAGTATGTCGCAGAGAAAAGTGTCAATTTCGTTAATTCTTTTGCGTTAATCAATACACATTCAAGCAGATCACTTCATGTTCGATTTCATTAGCGTGAACATGAAGTCTCATTTTCAGTCTCCATCTTGCATCAATTGTCCAACTAATAGGCAGCATCAAAACTAAAATGAATCGCCATTTTAGAAATCCACCCTTAGAATATTTAGGCTATCAAATCTAACAGCAAGTTACATGCGCATGAAACTTGGGAGAGACAAAGCCAAACCAGCAACAAATTCAGAGTCAAACTTCAAGTTTGATAAGCATTGTGGCAAAAAAATTCATAACAGGCTTATTTTTTATAAAGCTTACTATTGCATGTCAAATGCTAGGTACTAGGTGCTGTACTTCTGACTTGCTGCATCGCAATTTTTTACCCTGGAAGAGTATCTTGCGGCACATTACAGTATTCATACTCATGTTATTATGATAACTCTTGTATAACTTGTATATTATGCGCATATGTGGTTGATTGACTTACATAACCAGCTAATGACAAGAATCAGTGCTGAGCTCAGAATAAAAAAGTAGTCTCAGCTGGCAAGACGGCAAGATCATTTTACACTTTTACTTACATTTACTCATACAACTTTATACAAGATACTCATACACGACAAAATTTGACATTTAAGTTGGCAAATTCGCAATTTGCATAGTGAAAAATATCGACAATTCCAGAACATAAGCTCATACACAAGCATCTCTCCTCCGTGATCGTCAGAATGACACAATCTCAAAGAAGAACCTTAAAATATTCCACATTTTTGACTGCATCTTTATACGTTTTCACCGCCTCACTTTTGTGGAGTGCACCCACTGCAAATGGAGGTCTTCTCAGCTCTCTTATCCGCCAAAATAGGAACTTTCATTACGTAGTTCAACAAGTCTTTGATAACGAGAATGAGATTAGCAGTGAAGAAGAGGAGAAGGTGACGATTGGAGAAAAAGGGACAGCGACCTTACAATCATCATCATCTTCATCATCATCCCTGCTACGCATGCAAACATCATACTCTGACTGTGGGTCTGCCGCTTCCATCAAGAATTTGCTGGTGAGCCCATGTGCAAATGCGGGGAACAGTGATATTTGCGAAATTGAGAGAGGTTCAAATGTCACCTTTAACCTGTCATTTGTGCCATCAAAGAATGCGACGCAGTTGAAAGCTGTCATTCATGGAATTGTTGATTTCGTGCCAATTCCTCTACCATGTCCTGAGGTATTGCATATTTATATAACATACCTATATGTTTGTCGTGTTCAATGAATCACACATAAAAATAGCACTCCCATAAGCAGAATTGAAGTAATTAATTATTTTTGCATACTTTTTTTATTTATAGCCTGATGCATGTCAAAATTCTGGGCTCACATGTCCCATCCAAGCTGGAACGCAATATAACTATGTACTCAATGCACAAGTGAAGGAGTCCTATCCGAAAATGAAGTTGTGGGTCAAAGGCCAGCTAGAGGATGAGGATGAAAGGAATGTAATCTGTGTAAAAATTCATGTTCACATTGTATAGTCATATAAATATTATGAAAAACTTCCCAGCTATTGCCATATTATGTGTCTGATGTGTGGTACCTAAACTGTGTTTTTAGAGAGTGTACTTATGAGACTTTTTTATGTACTGTTTTTTTTGTTACAATTTTACAAATGAAGCAATAAACAAAAATATTTATACATGAAACAATGGCCCCCACATCAGCCAGTCAGCCAACCCCGAGAAACTACGTGATGATTGTGTAATGGCATATTACTGTATGGCTTCATAAGAGGAAAAGGTAAGAAGTGGAAGGGTTCTTTGAAATGGTAAAGCACGTAGCCGATTCTTGGAGATAATCTTAAGAAGTGAAACAATAGGGGAGACTCTAGTCCTGCCTTCTATGTACTTAGCGTGGCTACTTGAAGCTAAGTGGAATCACGACAAGACGTCAGCATACAGTCTTTACTGTCTTTGTTTAGCAGCAGGAAACAAAGAAAAAAATCCCTGCTCATCTGCCT
>JAQIXX010002251.1:0-25835 GCA_034700605.1 Willowsia nigromaculata
AGCGGGGGTAATATGCAATCCCCAGACAATGTATGTAACGTCGACCTACATTTCATTTGCAACTACCTAATTACATGCTTACAAGTACATACAATGTGTACCATGATGACCATGACTTTTTGAAACACTCTTTAATCTAGAGTATTATGTTAATGAACTTATCAACTGAGGTTTACAAGACTAAGAAGGCGTCTACACTTGATTTACAGAACAACTGGAATCATCGTTGTAAAAAAATTCTTTCCACATATGCAGCATTAATCTAAGGATCCATCAATTTAAGGAAAATATATCTGCAGTAATGATGGGAAAACTGGGAAACATCTACAGACAGTGGTTATAACTTATGTTGTTGTTGATTTACGGATTGTTAATGAACTCTTAATATATTAGCATTTTAAATCATAAATTTTCCTGAAAACTATTACCCATCAATATTTTACATTTAACAGAAGAGATTGATGAAGGTAAAAAGACCCAAGAATAATTTCTTCGTAAATTATTACTCATATACTAGCTCATGGAGTACCTTTCGGTATGTGTTAATGCTAATGCATGGATTTCAATGTACCTTCAATAAACTGACAGAATCAAACCGCATGCCATCCTCGAAGTTTTGAAAGTATTTAGTCGTCCAACGAAAAATTCATTTTGCTATTGTAATTATCATTGTGTAAATATTAGCGAAAGGCCGTCGCGTACTTTGCATCCGGTTCCGGTAGGTTTTCCTTCCTTTTCTCCAATTCAATAGCATAATATTACTTTTCTGTTCAATGCGATCGTATTGTGTTTTGAGGGGAAACACTAGTATAAGGGATCTGCAGACATTTAATGTGACAAATGAGCATAACGAAACACACACGCCCAGCGTGGCACAATAGATGACATTAATACAGAAATGCATTTATGGCCATCCTCATTCCATTATGATATTACAGAGTCAAAATTATTCTTTTCCTGTGACGTAGTCTTGCTGTTTTATCTCAATTTCAGGCTGACACAACTGCCGTATCAATGCTAGATTCAACATGACGGCAATAATATGTATACAACCAACCTCAAATCAAGTCATCAATAAAAATTTCGAACATAGTAATTACACATTGTAAATAAGGTGGAAACATTACATTTGTTAATTTTTATTCTATGAAAAAACCTATCATACCTATTCAACTTTTAACCAAAGTGTACACACATAGGTATATCGAGATTTTCATTCATCCTTGCATGCATGTTTTCTGTTTTCATGCTGGATATTGTGATATTAATATTGGGAATGAACGACACAGTACAAAAAGAAGGTTTTTATTGTATTACCACGATTTCGGTACCCTGATTTTTAATGTATTGCATGATGCAGTCGAATGGTCATATTCAGATTCACAAATTCAATGTAATGTGCCAGACAAACTGTCAATTTTATTTTCAAATTGTCCATTCTATAACAAGATTAATTATCTTTTCAGTAACCGTAACCGGGTAGAAAGCTAATTACCTGTTTATGTGTAAACTCTGCCTTTCAACGGTTGCTGTTGCTGGAATTAAGGAATGTCACTTCGCTTTTCTCTCTACCCACTTCCGATCCAATATTTGCCTGCTCATTTTAACGGAGTTCGTGTAACATCGTTTACACAAGAGAAGGAAAAAGAAACAATTGTTATTGCTTATTTTTGCAGTTGCATGTTAATGGGAATTACGTATCAAGAACTTTTAAACAGACACAACTTGCAAGGTTGCAAGTAAATTAAAAATCAAACACGCGTAAGCATTTAAAATGTTTTTAAAGTGAAAGCCAATATAATTTATTTCAAGTGCGTAATAAGACTAGATATGCAACATCGGATGTGCGTAATAAGAAGAGCACACTACATACATGCATGCATTAAATTTGACATCGTGGGCATATGACTAAGGAAGGTACGTATAATATCAGGAAAAAATAGGTACGATTTTCAGTAAGGACTACCTTCAAAATTATATGCCATTAACAATTGTCACACAAATCAGAGTTGTAGCCTCTTTGTTTGTATTTGCTAATTTTTTCTTCAAAGCATTTAACTTGGTGGTTCAACCTTTTTCGTATAAGTAAATGAGTGTCATGAACATGGGCATTTGCCGAGGGTAATTTTGCTGTTGTCACTCGAACGAATGATTTTTTTCGACGGAGAGATGATAGACCAAGCAGGCATTTTCGAAAAATTACTCGTTATGGAATGAAGGTGCTGATTTCTTTTCAAAATGGGCTATTGCTATGTTCGCAAACACTTTCGTGTGCAGCAAAAAATGCGTGGCAGGAGCATGTCCTCCTCATGCATTTGTAATTACCCTCACATCCCCAAATTACAGTTGTAGGTTAAGCCAAGCCTGTACCATGTCTAAACTAAATTGGGGTGTATCTATGCTGCGTCTACACACTATTGCTACAACTTCTGTCTCTGGTTCTGGTTTTTTATTATCAAGTCGTGCTATACCAGAATACCTACCGCGCACACGACGTGTGTAAATTACGTTTAAACATATTTTTATTATTATGCTAACTGCAATGTAAAAAGACAACCGCATCAAAAAAGCAAGCTCCGAGCACCAGTATTTCATCGAAAAGACAGTGTGTTACGGTGGCCATTGTACTTAACCAAAGATGATTCTTTATACTGCACTCTGGGCATTTTGGTCAGTCAGAATGGGTTAATGAATGCCAAGCGGAACGAGGACCCACTGCAGAATTTAAGCTTGAGTCCGATTATGATACTTCACAGGTAGTAGCAGTATTAACAATAAAAGTTTCAAGCGAATGATAAAGTCCATAATACTTTTTAGCAGGCAAGCACTATCACTATCAAGTATATTATCATCCCGCATCATGGACTAGATAATTTTTGAAACACGGTATACCGTGCTAACG
Organism: Willowsia nigromaculata; assembly: GCA_034700605.1. Taxonomy (NCBI): domain Eukaryota; kingdom Metazoa; phylum Arthropoda; class Collembola; order Entomobryomorpha; family Entomobryidae; genus Willowsia; species Willowsia nigromaculata. The sequence continues at coordinate 2,903 of JAQIXX010002251.1, forward strand.
TTAACACAGTTTGAATCTATCTTTGATGATTTCGATGTTCATCATACGGATGTACTTTGCATACCTGCATGATATCATCCCAACATTTTTACTTTTATAGATTTGTAATATTTCTGTAATATTGTAATTGTAACGTTTTAATATTTTATATTCTACCGACAAAAACTATCATATTTAGTTTTAATGTTACCTTTTCAGAAGAGAAACTTCCTTATTCGTTGCAGTTGCATGTAGAATGTGTGAATTGTTGCATTTCAAGTATTTTACCCACAAATCACACTAAACTATAGAATCCAGCAACTTATTTATATGCCTTATACTATCGGAAATGCCTTCTAAACGAAATAATAAAGTAGCGTAATATATAGGAATAAGAGCAGCTGTAAAAACTGAATGCACGTGTGCAAAATGCATACATGAAGTCAAAGAAAAGTTACCATTTGCGATTCCTAACCAATTTTCAATTAACAATATATTGTAGAAAGACACAACTGACTTGATACATTTGATTCATGAGAATAACTGCAAAATCAGAAGAGTAAAAAGATGAGGAACACGCAGCCAAACCAAATTTAGGAAAATGAAGTATTTTGGAAGGAAAAGTATTTTTATTTCACCAGGTATAATTTCAAAAATCGATTAGCATGCCTATACAATAATTAGAAACTTCACTGGCTGGAGCAACAAATCTAGCTTAAAACAAGTATGTACGCTATGTTTCCAAAAGGAAAGGTCAATCAGGAAGCCATGAAACACCAATCGATTTTACCTGTCAACAAAAAAACGCATATTATATGTCTTGTCAGTATGTTCAATTTATTCATAAAACCAGGTTCTGTTTAAAAGGTCTAGGTCGTGACAATAAATTACATGTAATTATAATAATTGAATTCACAATGCTCACACTGATGTGCTTAAGTTTTTAGACTCTCCATGTAACCTAACTTTTTTTTAAATCGAAGGCCAAATTACTGAAAACTCGTACCTGCGGTGAACGTTTATGCTTTTACTACCGGTTTGCTTCAGCAAAGACCTACATTGAAAATCAACTTGTTGGTTGCGTTGCGTGATTGTCGAACATTTTTTCATAAGCAATTATGAGAAACCAGAGGATAGACTGACAATAAATCCATGAGCACATCCGCACCTTCATTTTTAACATCATTTTAATAAAGCGTTTGGTTTTCAAGAACTCATTTGTTGAATCTTTATTCTTACCTCAACCATTTTTATAGTTTTTGTGTGATGTGCATTGATTAATCATCAGCACTAGCGTTAACGCAAGCTCATCAAAAATCACGAAACTTATGAACTTGAACCAAACTATTGGATCCTTAGAAATGCGCATCTTAAGTAGCATTATACTCCATATTGTAAGACTTGCGATGATGGATTCCTATTTGTATTTTGTTCATTGGTTAATGCTCACTCACATTATTGAATTATATTCATACATACACTAGACGATAGGGATTATTAGCCAAAAACCAAGATTTAAAAATGGAAGCAACACAAAAGGAAAAAAATTTCTTCAAAATTCGCTTCACAGTATTACAAATGCAGGACAAAATTTATGCATTTTCAGTCTGTGTAATACCTATCAAACCTTCAATACAATCTGAAATGGAATAACCAAGCAAGTACAAAGCGAAGGAAAACCATACCGAATATAAAAATCATTGTAATTATTTATTCATATTTTTGTATAGCATTGTAAATCTTGTAAGCTCTCATATTCACAAGACAAACTATGGATCGAATCAATGAATCTGCAAAATAATTTAGTTTTTAACTTATTGATTCCAGCCATATGGATATTTATAAACCAGTTCCGTTTTTCACGTGCAATGAACGCTGTTACTCCCTGTTTTTTGCTAATAAAACATAAAAACAATTTGATGCATTTAGTTTTCAAAGACGAAGAACTGCAAGCATTGCGTTAATTGAGCTTAGCAAGTTAGATACAAGTTCAGAATACAGTTAAGTACGGTAGTATGTAAGGATGCATTAATTTTTCAGTATCTATTTTGGTTTTGTAAAAAATCGAAAATCAAATTTTATTCTACAAATGCTAAGCTGTCTAAACTCTACCCTATTATGAATTTCAAAATATTTGAAGCACGCATATCACGATGTATCTACATCTAAATCATCATCGTCATCACGGAGAGCATAAACGCAGTAATTATACATTGACTGCGCTGCTGATCTCAACTAAAATAGTATAATATGGTTTTCCATTTTATCGTTGGCTTAAATTAAGTTCTTAGTAAGTATATGGAAATTCCATATACCATCAACTATCAACCATTTAAAAGCAGAACTATATATGCTACATTATATTCGACCGATTTTTCAACAATTGTATGCATACTCTTCTTTGGTATCCGAGGATTTTGGTATCTATTCATAAAAAAGCTTCTCTACCTGCGACGGTTGATACTCACATTTCACATACCTAAACCACCATCATCATCATCAACAGCAGCAGCAACACTTCATATTATGCATAGAGGATCATATTAAATTTTCTCTATGTACTTTAGCAGGTTGTAGCTCACATATGTACATCCTTTTACAGATCCTCATCTTGAAAAAATAACGTTACACACAACAATGACTACCTGTCTCTTGATGCTTTTGTTCATTGTATTCCTTGAATTCGCTAGGGTAGGACGGAATGCTAACGCTTGTTGTTATAGTAGCCAGCAGTAGGGAAAGGCAAAAAATAAAATACGAACGCTGCGTTAAAGAATCGCTTTGATACCGTGCCAAGTTACCCTCTTCAGCCTCACAACAGTTATTAACTCTTACTGAGGCTCAGACTGCTCATAAAACTGTATAGAGCTGACTTTTCATACTTTGTAAGTTTTGCCAGCACCATACAACACTACTACCTGTCGAGTAACTTTTTAGACCGCCTAAGAGCTTCGCATGTTACAAACACAGATCACAAATACATGATTCAAAAAAGGGTGATACCTCATATTATGTTGAGTTGAATGGGAATGTATGTGCGCGCATATCAGATTATTTCTGCTTGATACCTGTTGAATGCAATTTCTGAACAAGTGAAGAAAATCATGAAATCAAAGGAAGGATCATCAGAGCAAGAGAGATTCAGTCCGTTTTCTAGTATTAACTTGCAAACTTGAATTGTTAGTCATAGTCGGTCGCAGTATTTATATATTTGCTTGGGCATACTGAACTGCTGAAGCCTACCTCTTGCTTCATCCCTAAATTTGCTTTTATAATAAATAAAACATGAATTTCCTACACGAGTGATGAAGTGAACACAGAGAAATTAAACAACAACACAGCTATACATATACCACACATTTACGGTGCATCATCATATCTATTCGTTTTCCCTTATTACTGACATTAGAGCCACCTACATAACTAGGTTGCACAAAACATTTAGCCATTTGTTAGTTAACCAATAATGGTCGGACGGGTGCGTAGGTATGATCTATAGTTAAAACAAAATACATTGGTGCTTGTGTCGTACCTGTGCCCTTCTAAGAATTAATCTTAGGGAAATTTGCTACAGTGCAGTCTCACATTTGCAGCCGTTGTCAAGAAAAACTGACACGGCCGACCGTTTGCTCTCGTTGCAGAGTAAATGCTAACGATTTTATTTTCATATAATATTGAGTCATCAGACACACCTACCTACTTCCACCGTTGTTACCATTTCTCTGCTTACTTCTTCTGTAGTATACTTGAAGGCATCTGTAAAGAAGTCTTTATTAAGGGCTATCAACTAATACTCTGTAACAGAAAGGATTTATTGTGTAGACAAATATATCCGGGGTTAGACCGCGTACAAGAATAGCTTGCATGGCATTCTTGGATCGTCATTAATCATAAAAGATTTTAAAACACCAATCTACCACAAGGATTATTATTATTATTTGGTTGCGTTATTGTGTGAACACGCTTGATGAAGGAAAACCATTATATACCACTAGGGCTATAAAAACAAGAATAAACAATGCGAAATCAAATGTACGAGGCTGAAGAATGTGCGATGGTGACTTTAATAGTTCAATGTGTATGTCCCATTCACTATTAAAACTAGGTTGAACTGTCTGTCTACCTGTTGTATGCAACCGCAGAGATTGGTTAAAAAAAATATTATTTTTTCTCATGAAACAACTTCCTCTCCCAGTGTTTATTTTACGTTGTTTGTTCTCCATTGTTGTGCAGTGTGTGTTTGTCTTTGATAGAATACTTATGTTAAGCAGAAAGGAATTAAATACAGCAAAGGACAACAATACCAACAATCAAAAACCTCCTTCTGCGATTTTCATTTAATCTTTATATTCCTGAAAAGAGCATCTCATAGTTTGCGTAGTCCTTACTGCACTGATGCCAATGAAAAGACAAAAAAGTTAAATGTAGAGAAATAACTTACCGTACTGTTTGTTGGTTGGTTGTGTATGCATGTACTATCAAGTGTAATAGTTGTTGTGTGACAAAACTAAAGGAGCATCGTCAGGCGTTAAAGAGTTTAAAAGAAGAAGTGCAAACGGTGTGTTAAAAAAAGCGGAAAGTGTAAAGACTCATCGTCTGTTGCAGCAACAGTGTGAATTACCAGCGTCAACAAGACAAGAGCAGACAATAATATTTAATAGTAATCATCATCATCATCATCCTTTTTAAACATCTTTCATGCATGCATTGCTACACACAAAATTAACACTCACTGTCAACTTTTGCAAGTGAACTGAAGATTGAAAGAAAAGGCAAGAAATGCAGACGAAATTCAAGAAGATAAGATGATTTTCTAGTAAACATATATGTAGTCCTCCGGTGTACGAATTTGTGTGACTGTATTGCTTGCAAAAACAGAGGTAAAGTACGCGATGCATGCCATGCCTTACATGATATGCGAGCAATATTACCTGCAGAAGAAGAAGTAAAAAACCTGCATGAAGTTACTGTACATCGACGAGATTTGCTGACTGTTGGTAGTCAGGTTATCCTATTGAAGGTTAGGCATTGCGATAAAGCATGAGCTTTTGAATTGAGAAGAAGAAGAAGAGAAAATTGAAGTCATTCGTGCCTTACAAAAAAGTACCGTTGCCTTTGAAAATCCTTGAAATACTATTTTCAAGAATTCAATTTTTACCGAAATTTCAGCGAATATGATGACAGAGTAGAAAACGTGTGTGAAAGAGAAAAGGGGAAATTCTTCGAATGTTATTCATAACTTTTTGATCGTCCTCGATAAGAAAAATGATGCACAAAATTTTTGAACAAAAGTCCCTCTGGCAAATGTTTATTAGTGCTGAGTGGCGGTGTTCTTTTTTGAAGATCTAATGCAGTGTAAGATAATCACACGACATGTGCAGCATTCTTCAATAAAATTCTGAGAACGCTAATAATCGTTTTGTCAAGTTGTAATAAATGAAAGTGGTGTTGATATTCTATACCTACATAATACAATCTATAACATGTGCAAGTGGCATCATGTGAATGTGTGAGCTCTTAGAACATTATACGAGGAAAGTTATTAGCTCAAACTCTCAATTTTTAAAAACACAGTTCAGTATTTTATCGTGAACAACACTGCTGAGATGGTTCAGTCGATAAGTGCAAAATGATAGTATACATTAATTAGTTTATGTGATGTAAGTTTCAAATATTACTATGTATCGGGGTTCCTCGGAAAATGCGTGTCTCAGGTGTGGGGACACAGTCTACCCTGTTGACAGGTACACTTTACGCTATATTAATTTCAGTTTCTCACAATATTATTTTATTTATCATATAGCGCAATAAAAATTGTCTTCTGGGTAGGAAACATAATATATATGGCTGGTTGCATCATCATATCATATTATGTCATGCTTTGCTTATCATATCATTTCTTGGGAAAATGGGAGATACTATTTCTAATCGACGAGTGACGACCGTATTCTTGAATGTTGAAAATGCAGTAATTATAGAATAATCATGGCATGCATGTGTATCTTACAGCACAGTCCTTCCATACGCTCATAATTCATCATGTCATGTATTAATTACAATTTTACGAAGGACTTGCGCTGAAGCATGTCACACAGTGGCGTTGTCGTAGTGTATGCACGTATGTATACAGCAACACTCCCACTCGGATTCTTTGATGCGTACAAACAAAGGCCAGTTTGTCACTAAAAGTGCGTGCGTACATCATGCAACTTCATAATGAATGATATTATACTTTTGCCTACACGACATTTGAACGATGTGATCTTAGATCTCAAGAAGAAGTATTTAAAAACACAATCTTTATTATAATTTATGTCCACGATAACATGTATTTGTATTCCAATGAAGAAATGCAATAACATTTTACGCTCACTTTTTTCTGTCCACCACTGCCCTGTTTCGTCCTTAATCCAACCATATTCAACATACTCCGATGTGGGTGTCAAGGCACACGTCTATAATCTATAGTTTACAACAGACGACCACGCATTTCCCTTTTACAATTTTTTCTTGAGCACACCATTGTGCTGATAGGTACATGACTATACGCACAAATTAGAAATATAGAAGCATTTACGAAAACCAATTTCAATGAACCAAATGTTGTAAGTTGTGAGGAGAAATTATCGAGCAGGAATATTACGAATGAAGAAATACGTAGACCCCAGCCAACCCCCTCCAAATCATTTGACATGGATGAAATCACATTGACAAGTGTGTAATAATGTATTTTTAGACTATTAGTGATGTGGACGCTAGAAGCGTGTGACAGCACTGATGAAAATTACTTTTCATTAATGTTTTCATAATTTCTAAAAAAGCTGTTACAAATTCAACGAGGTTTTGTGTTTAATAAAAATAGAAAACTTCATAAGTCATCCAGGTGGCAGAAAGTGAAAGTTGCGCTTATATTTTTATTTCATGTAGACACATCGAATTTACAGCCTACGAAATGGCCTCTTGCAGCAGACCATGTAATGAGAAGCGATTATTTATTCACAGTTTGCGAAAAAAGCAATGAAGGAAGACAAGCTTGCCACACATTCACATATGAACATTCCTTCAGCAATCGTCAATCCAAAACGCTTTATTTATAAACAAGATGTTATTATAAACCAATACATGATTTGTTGAGTAATAAACTGGCAGTAATGCCGGCCTTGCGTGGGCAACTAAATACACGTTTCGCTAATCGTTAGTACAAAAAGTCCTTTATTCATTCATTTGCGAGAGGGAGATGCGATTAGTCTGGTGTGTCTAGTACCTACGCATTTAATATTATGTTACGTTATCGCGCATGTGGGTATATATGCATGGAAGACTAGATTCTAAATCTATTGTAGTGGAAAATATTCTTTGAAATAGTTTATTGTAAACATTATCATGAATTATTAAATAATAGCTATTATTTATGAGTCTTAATTTTATAATATCAAAAAGTGAGAAAACACACTATTATTGCGAAAGTGCAAATAGCTATAAAATATTCTCTTCAAGCCTATATAGAGATCTAAAATCCTCAATCAGTGTAGAGAAAACCTACATGAAAACAATAATAATCATATAATAATATAATTTTATCTTCTATCATCTACTATCCATGCCCTCCGGCTGTCTGTGTGGTAATTCAGTTGTTCTCTCTGCCCTAATCCAATTTCATACATATATTTTAATTGCAAATGTTCACTTACTTTTCGAATTGTGAGTAAGCTAATTGTTGTGGAATCGAATAGGAAAGAAGTTAGTTAAGCTTGTCAGTAAACTCAAGTCAAGCCTTGTAGATTTTACAAGAACATTTTTTCTAAAATCGTCGTTAGTTAGTACAAATTTTTGTTTGATATTTTAAAAATTCAAGTCACGCTCAATAATAAAATCAACTCAACAGCATTGACTTATCATTTTTCATTTCAAAGCGTGCCTATATGTATAATATTTTATGCATTGAGATTTCCGACTGCATGCGTTTTACTCAAGCCGACCAAATAACAAGCTAGACGTTGACACTCGAGAAGATGATGAAAATTAGTTTTGACAATTCTATCAAAATACCGGTTTTTCTATTAAGCGTTCGATTAATTATGCTTTACGGAGAGGAAATCCGCAATCAATAGTTGTGAATGAATGAAAGATTACTCTTTGATGGCGCTCTTGATGACGTGGTGGTGTTTGATGCAAGGCAGTAGAGATTTTTTTAAAGTGTTCAATCATAATGCATACACCTAATCAACACTACAATTATTATCTTGCTGAAAGCAAATCATGAATTGTAGAGATTATTTAATTATACGCACATAATAATGAATACCTACGTAGATTTCATGTTTGTAAATAATACACTCACACCATATTACAGTAAAAATATACAAATTCATCAAGATACATACAACAATATTAGCATGTAAATGATTCCTTGTAAAAAAAAATAGTTTGAAGATATGTGCCTACGTGTTTTCAAAATCATACAAAAACTCAAGAATTTTATTTTGCATTGATTCATCAGTAGTCGAAGGGGTAAATATTCCGGAAGTCACGTTTTAAATTTTTCACTCGGGACACTCACAATTGTCAGAGCGTTTAGGTTGATGCTTCGCTATTTTTCACACGATGCATAATAATTTGTCACAAGTCACAATGCATATTTTACCAATTGCAATTATACGACTGACTTAGTTGAAAAATATTGAAAAGTGCTGTTTACTACTGTCGTATATTATTTGTTGATTTTAATATTTGTTATTTGATCGTTCATTTATGTAAAAAATAGGGTTGGACCACTCAAAGATTTTTCTTTCTTCCATTCTGGATGTTTCAAATGTTGCGTGTGTGGGAGTCGGTTGAGCCTACGAACTTATTACCATTCCCAGCATGACCAAGATGACAAAGAAGTGTATTGCATGAGCCATGTGCCCAAACCAGGACCAGGACATTTGGATAACTCTTCCGTTGGCATTCGAACAGCACTGAGTGTACCTAAATCTGTTCCATATGTCAATGATCAGGTTTTATTTTGCTCTTGAAAAAACTAGCTGCCAGACCTCCTACAAAGCCTTTCTAACAGTTTGGAAATTTTGTTCTTTTGTTTAATCTCCCAAGCAGATACGAGGGAGTAGCAAAGCATCATCCGAAATCGAGGCTTACAACGTACCTCCCCACCGAAGAGAAAATGGTGCTTCCCCATTATTTGATACGCCCAGTAAACAAATGCCAAAAACCAGGTCACACAATTTTGGAAGATTTGATGCCTCTGCGCTTCATATCGCCCACGCTCTCAAGGCCACAGAACTTCAGAAGGCATACAAAAAGGAAAAGCCAATGCACTACTACTTGGTAAGAGTTGAGAATGCATGCAAAATTAAATATTATGTTTGTGATGCGGAGTAGCATTTTGCAAGAACATTATGCGAGAAAAGTAGTTTTTTGCGTGGTGTGTCTCTGAATATTAAGTGTGCCTTAATGTGCATATGGCTCTTGTTTTTTTCTAAAATGGTAAAATGCTTTCGTTTGATAGCCTAAAGAGGAGCAGACAGAATTAGAAATGCGTCACCGTAAGGAAGAAGACCTACTTTACCAAAAATTTGCAAAAGCCAGAGCAGAGGAAGAGGCTAGAATAAATGCAGAGTTTAGGGAGGAATGGGAAAGGGAGTTGGACAAGTTAGCATCGAAATTCGAGTCACTCCGAATGAAAGAAGACACGCACACAATTACTAAATTACGGGCAAAGGAAAAGGAAGACTTGGAGCGGCATATGACAATACGTAGGGACAAGAGACGGGAGCAAACAACTAGGAAGTTGTTAGAACATGAGCGGTAAATAAACTCATAAACTGATGTAGATGTATGCATGCGGTTCAGAAAGAATCGCAATTTCGGATGTTCTTCAAAACGGATGGGCATATTCGTAGTTATGAATAATTTGAGAGATCTTGGAATTGAGAAATGAATAATTGTTCTAATCTGCAGAGCGGCAACAGCAGCATTGGTTGAAAAACAGAGCAAAGAGATGATGCATTTGATTAGTGAAAGGAAACGAGAGTATATTCAACGGGGTGGTGAAGATGATGATGAGATTCACGGGGTTGTAGAATATGAAACTTACCCTCTTCAGCCGCCACCTCCCTCTCCTCCTTCAACGGAAAAGCGAGATATTTATTCAGACCCAGTCGAGTTTGCAGATATTGACCAAATAGCTATATCTGTGGCACAAGAAGACCAAAAAACGTTCACAGACCTGGTCCGCCAGTTGGTATCCCGATGTGGTACAGACGTGGAAAAGGCAAGAACAATCTTTAGGTGGATAACTGTTAAAAATTTGAACGCAATGGAATTCTCAGAAGATGTGAGAACGGACACTCCGATGGGTCTATTGAGAGGAATTAAACAGGGAACTGAAAGCTATCACGTCTTGTTCAAAAGGCTTTGCTCGTATGCTGGTCTTCATTGTGTAGTTATCAAAGGATTAAGTAAATCCGCAGGTTACCAGCCTGGAGTCCGTTTTACGGACAACAGGTTCAGAAATTCTTGGAATGCCGTCTTTGTTGCCGGAGCGTGGAGATTTGTACAATGCAATTGGGGAGCTAGACATTTAGTCAATGCCAAAGAGAGAGCCTCAAAATCGGATTCATTACGCTACGAGTACGATGACCATTACTTTTTGACAGATCCAAAGGAGTTCATCTTCGAGTTCTTTCCGCAGCAACCAGATTGGCAACTTTTGAAGCGGCCTATTTCACTGACGGAATTCGAGGAGTTGCCCTTCGTACGAAGTCTCTTTTTCAGATACGGGCTATACTTTCCCCCAGGACAAAGTGGCGATGGTGTTCATAATAGTCACGGAGAGATCATATCGCATTGCAAAGCCGTTATGACCACTGACTCTTCTGGTGCGATAAATGACAAGAGCTAATTTGCAAACAAAATCCATCAAAAATCTTTAATTTCTATCGAATTGGTTTCGTAGGTGCTGCAACAGTGAGGATTGGAATGCCTCCTCAGATGGAGGGTTGTCTTATTTTCCACTACAACTTGAAAATGTATGATACGGAGGCGGATGTCTTTGAAGGTGTGAGCCTGAAAAGATTTGTTATGCAAAGTGTGAGCCCTCCAATCGTGTCGTTCAGAGTTCATGCTCCTTCATCAGGGGCCTTCCTCTTGGATATTTTTGCAAATGCAGTTACTCCCAAAGAATACCTTACCGGTGAACCAATGAAGTTTAAATCAGTGTGTAAGGTAAGCGAGTCAAGACCTCACAATAAGACTGTATTTCAGTTTAGTTCCCAGCCTATCCATATCTTTACTTTCCCTTTACAACAAATGAGCTGAATGGCTACGTACATGATATTTTAAAATATTTTACAGGTGAAAATAGACTGTCCAAGTTTATCGACGGTGATGGTGCCTTTGCCAGATTGTGCTTCAGGAGAGTGGGGACCTGCCAAAGCCACCCGACTTTTTGGACTTGTTCCTCTCTCCCACCCTGACCCATTGATATTTGCTGGAAGAGAACTAACCATTGATTTTAGAATGTCCAGGCCATTAACGGATTTTATGGCCACTTTGCACAAAAATGGTAGCGATGAGAAGAAGCTATCCAAGTAAGCGTACACTTACAAATTACAAACGATATTAATTTTTGAGGATGGAATGAAAGTCGAGAGATGACATGAACTACTGACTTTTCTTAGATATGTCAGCCAATCGGTTCGCAATGACGAGGTAATGTTTCTAATTGGATTTCCCGAGGAGGGCCAGTATGGTCTAGATATTTACACGAGGGAAATTGATGGAAATGAGATTGCTGGATCGGGCGGGAAGCAACTTCTTACACATTGTTGCAAATATCTAATTAACTCTTCAAAGAAAAATGTTATGTAACTACAGATTTAACTTTTAATAAAATTTTTATCTTTTAATACTTGGAGCCAAAGAAAATGGATTAAAGAAATTAACGTACGTTATCTGATCGGATTAGCTGTCAATATCAAGTTGCAATGCTTCATAAGAAAATCCTTTCATCCGTACGGTACGCGGAACAGATATTCTTGGTAAACGCACATGAAAGTACGAATTTGTGATCGCTGCAGTATTGCATCTTTCCAAATTCAACAGATGTATCTCAAAATATGGACCCAAAAGTCGCTTCCAAAATTCTTTGTCCTCAAGTTGATATGTCCTAGTTAGAAAGAAATCAGTTATTTAACTCGGAATGTTACTTGCAATTACTATATAATATTGCAGTAATCAAGCTTCCCTACCATCGTAGCTGGACCTCCTCACTTTCCCATAGGTCTGTTATGACCATAGCATACTTATGATGTAACATGGGATTCTGCTTAAACGCTGGAAAGCAAACTGCATGAATGGCTTCAAATACTGAAAGTAATAATCCATTTTATAGTATTTTCTAGGATTAGTAAAAAGTAAAAGGGACAAAGTTTTTGATACCCTTCCAAATTACGTCCAGCAAGAGATCGGTCGTGCTCAAATTAAACTCATGTTTCGGGTCTGTGCATACAAAGTTGGAACAACTACTCTCCCCTACCATCTGTGGCAAATATTTGATATAGTAAAAATGCCTTCATTACAAAACAAAAAAGGCAGTCGTTCAGAGGTACAATATTTAAGGTAGAAGTACCAAGTCTCCGCAATTGTCATGTTTGATGTATACTGGCTTCGAAAACTCATCACAAACTCCTAATAGTTTCATCGCCCAATCGAAATTAACTTTTGTCATCATTTCCGGTTTGCGCTTGGGATTTAACATTAAATGCATGATACGAAACATATTGAAAGAATTGTCTAAAAGTGAGCGTGGAACAATCGGGCATAGTTTGGAGAAAAGCATAACAGAATAATTGAGAAACTGGAATGCATAGCCTTGCATATCCCCGGTTTCATAATTCTCATAAAATGCACTATTTACAAGCTCTTCGAGGAGAATTTTTTGATTTTGGAAAGAAATTGCAATCTTTGCCGTTGTAGGTGTGTCAGAGGGAATCTTTGATGAGGAATCAATTTTTATTGCCGAGTACGGACAATTTTCGGAATACTGTGAATGGATATCCACTGTGGAGAAAGTAAAATTTCTATGAATTAAAACTGAGTTATTTCAAACAAATCAGAAATTACGAATTTTGTAACCTGCTGCACAGAAATCTCTACTGTAATTTCTCTTTTGTCGCTGTAAATCCTCCTCCGTGAGCGGTACAAAAAACTTTTTAAAAACACTTTTCTCGAATTCGCTGACTCCACCACCTAATTCATCTGATGTCTGCCTTCCCTTTATGCTATGATTTTCATCTTCATCTTCCTCGCAGAGCACAAAGTTACTTTCCAAGCAGTCGGCATGTACATATTTAGCCTGTGATTTTTGAAGATTCATGAAATTGATTCTTCCGCATGAAGGATACGTAAATGCATCCGCCCTGATTAAGCTGTAAAGGGAACGAGACAACAATTTCCCATTTTGGAACCTTAGAGGGCTATGAGGAAGATAGTCCCTGGTTGATGTAGAAGTCCAAAATCCTCCACACATCTCTTCAGTTTCACAGAGCATGAGTATGCTTTCACACAATCTCACCGCTAAGGATTCTAGTTCCTCCATGGATTTCGGAGCAGCCGATCGCCATCCCCTTGACTTGCAGCATGTATTAGCGCCCAACCAGCTAAACTGTTCATGAAAGGACACATATTTAATAATCAAATATCATTGGAATATGTAGCTGTAGTCTCGATATAGATTTTTATTTTTGCAAAACCTTGGTTGAGGACACCCAATATGAGCCACCTGGTTCATTGTGGTCCGCTTTTAGCTCTTGAAATTTACTGGTTTTACAAGTTTCTTTTTCTATTTCCAAGAATGATATGATACTTTATCATAATATGTTTTTAACAACGCCCATTTCATTGAAACTATACTAACTCACACATACCAACTTTTGTAGAAGCATCAACATCAATGAAATGCGGATCTTGTCAGTTTGTAATATTTTAGAAAATTAAAAGTTTAAAAATAAACAATCCCTTTCGGCTGAATCTACTATTGTAATTCATGTGAGCTCGTTTAACTGCGTGTTTGTATTGCTACCTTTGTGGAGACATCTATATTGATCATTGACGGAGCATGAAGGCGTCATATCACAAATGGTGTATCCAAAGTCATTACAACTCACAACGTTTGCAATAAAAGTTGAATCATAAGCATCACTCTGATCACTCATCGCAGGCTGCAAAATGTATTGGAGACAGTTGCCAGCATCTTTTAAAGTCCCTTGAGGATGAGTTACGTTCGTGTTGTTTTGGGACCAAGGTATATTACCCAAGAGTCGCTCTCCGCATACCCATTGCCATACTCGGTTTTCACAAAAATTGTTTCCACTGGTGTGAAATACCCTTTTATTTTCGTAGAACATATAGTTTGACTTTTCTATAAATAAATTACATATTTTAATGCAGATATTTCATTTATTTTGGTTTCACAATCAGTTGTAATTCACTTACCGATGGCCTTCGCGAGCTCATCTCCGTAGCGTTCATGAACTCGATCTATAAGAGCCCAGTTACGTGACTGACAAATTGCGTTGGCCACTGGCCATCGCGTCTGATATTTACACAATCAAGACAATATTAACATCCAGTTTTACAGTCTTCACAAAAATCGTCAAAGCTAATTGTGACACAAATAAGAAAATACTTGCTTACAAAAACTGAGCTAAACTTGAGATTATCGAAGCCTGGAACCTCTACGAATTCAGTAGACCCCACTACCATCATATCTGTGTATAATAAAACGAAGTGAATCACACTTTCCCCCAACATATTTAATCTTTGACAAATACACTATTCGCTAGTCAATGTTGAATGTTCATACCTAGGGCAGATATTGGCTCTCCCCCAACACGTTCTACCTCTAAACGATGAGACATAATATTTCAGTAAAGTTCTAATAATGAATAAAGTCAGACGAGTCAAAATGTGTCATGAGTCAAAAGACAAAAATGTACTTTGACAAATAAAATTCAACTTCAAATTGCATGAAACTGTCCGCATTTCCAACACATCCTCATATGGTGACATTGCAACACAACGTGTAGTAGGGGAGCGGTCTGGATATCCATCAACCCATCGATACAGTTCTCTATTAACCCTTTGATAGTCAAGAGGAAACGCAGTTCCAAAACTCCACTGAAAGTAGTCTTGATGGAAGGATAGTCCTATCCAAAACTGTAAATCCTCTAAAAAATTACATTTTGCAATCTATATTTCAACTGCTTGAAGCGAATAGCACATATATCGGAACAAACGTACCTGCTTCCATCCCTAATCTTTCAGGAAGCACTTTTTGCAAAGGATATTCTATGGACTCCACACTCCGTTCAATTGTGTGCAACAAGCTGCCCTTCATTTTGCAGCATGCGTGAGCAGACTGCCAAGACATCTAAAGCAAATAAAAGGGACATCTTGAAATGCACTACTACCAATTATTTTATGCACTTCATCATCTGTGTTACCTGCGTCAAGGACACCGTTCGATAGGGGCTTACGCCAACAAAATCCGCGTTTTCACAGATTTTTTGGTCTACAAATTAAATTATGTTTGAAACATCCTTTGTTTTAGGGTAATTCAATTTTCTAACATGCTATCCAATTTGATGCTCATACTATACCTTCTGCATTTTGAAAATAGTATTGTGCTTGTACTACTTTGAGAACGATATAAACCAATAATTTAGCATGCTGATCCATTTAGAATGCTTTTGCAAAAGAAATCTTTAAACTTTAGAGGGTTGATTCGTGAATACAGTTATTATCAAAATCGATTAAATACCTTTGAAAATGCAATATATGTATTTCATTAAATTGAGTTATAGCAGACAACAATACAAAATTCTTGGAAATGTTTTTTTTAATATCTTTTACTTTGTTTTTTCTGTGTACAATTATGTATATTAAAATAAGTAGGTACCTCGTATGGTTAAAACAATTATTTTTTGGACTTGGAATCAATTCGATTCTCGAGTACACGTGAGTTTATGTAATATTTTAATTGTACCCAATCAAATCATTAATTAATCTATGTTTCGATTAAATTACCCCACCACCATTCGATGCGAACCGTAATATCTCTTTTGAGTTCAAACACGTGGACACATGGACAACAAATTTCCCAAAATGATAAGCTTTACACATATATGTCAGCATTTTGTCACATTATTTTTCCTCTTTCTGTCATTCATCAGTCTTTGATTACTTTTTTCACGAATTGCACAATGAGTCCATTTAATTACTATTAGTAAACAAATTGACGACATTACTTTTTCTGAGCAGAAGTAATTGATGAAACGATGAGACCAATAAATTGCTGTCCAAATTAGTGCTGTTGCGATTCTCAAAAATTTCAACACTTTGAAAATATATCTATTCGTAACAACCATTTTAAAGGATCTGCCACATCAAGTGATTTGAGTTGAAGATGGTGCGGTGAACTAGTAATGTAAATGAATGTGGTTTGTAATTAATAGCACCAATGCACTGTTAAAATGTGCTCATGTTTTGCGTTCATCAGTCAAACGAACATGCCAAAACGTACATTACACAGCAAGAAAAATCATCTGCATTTTATATTTTCGCAATTTGTCTTTGTCTCCACCTTTCAGGCTCGTTTACAAGGGGGTTTGATAGTTTATGAAAATGGTACATAGTACACCACATGTCGCATTATATCTAGCAAGTATGTACCAGTTCTATATTCTTGCAAACTCACACTACTTCAGTTCAGCCAAAGTCTTTTCCTTGATAAATTATCAAAGCTTAACAAAATGCTATTAAGTAATCTATAAAATGTATCATACCATACGTCATAAACAAAACAACTTTTGATTTCGTAAATGCTGGGAAAATATCTCACCTGAGCCGAGAAGATGAATAAAGATGAGCAAAACGATGAAAAATATGCCTATCAGTGGCAAAATGGCAATCGAATGACTGGCATGTAGGTAAGTATTTAGAAAACGAAATTCAATTATCATCCCCCAAGGCTGTTATCAGCACCCCATGATGATGATCATACCTTCGAGCGCATTTGATAAAATTTGCATAGCGTGGTCATTTCAGTATTTATGAAATACAAAATGTATAATTTGCACACGTTCGTCAAATCAAAACTAGCTGAGATGGCTGATGAGCAATGCATTCATTCAAATGAATTGTAAGCTTAAGTTAGCGCTTCTATATATTAATTATTATGAACATTGACAATGATGCTACTTTTCTGATTTGTGTTGTTCTGTCGCTGCCACCGGCCGGCACACCATTCTTAAAGTGTGTAGGCAATGCGTATTTTCTTCAGGTAAACAATCAACAATATAAAATGATAATGAAATACTGAGGGTGTGAATAATGGCGTATATGATTGTACTTCAGGTTTGCGTGATCTAGGAAATTGACCCAATAGAGCTGAGCACATCAAAACAATAGCAAATAAAATTAGTGGTTTACTGCTGAAATGGTATCTTAAACTGTTTGTACTGCAATACGTCTTTGCAACATTTTACCATTATTTTTTACATTTACCTGTTTGCATTTTTAAGTTGCAAAGCAAGAGAACAATTGCGTTGCTAGAAAAACAAAAACAATACACATAATTGACTTTATTACAAATGACATGTCAATGTGCTCACAATTCAATTTAATATAATTCATCTCCAGTAGAACTAGAGTAAACTTGTAAATTACCACACACTATAGAATACTTACATTGAATACTTTCGTTACATTTACAAGTACAGTTGATGTAAAGTTCTAGCACTAGTTTTATAAGCACTTAAAAGTTGCTATTAAGTGATGATTGTTAAATTAAGTTTTCAGTTGTCCCCAATGGTAAACTACGACCAAAAACTTGGTTTCATAATAGCTGCAAAATGAATGGATAATAAATGTGCATGAAGGAGATATAGCCTTAAAACAAACAAATGTATAATACCTCTCCATAAATTTATTTATTCAAGTCATCCAAATTGCTTGAGATTCCAAAAATGTAGTATGAATTCTAACGACTTTATTTGTCTCAATATAGGCCAATATGGAATAATTAAAACTAGTGCAAGAGTTGCATCAACCAAACAATGCGACCGATGATGTCGTCTTAATGCTTGAATCTACTTGTTTATGTGTCTCCGCGCTAGTACTAGAAGATGTAGCTTATAGCCTGCAGAACAAACTTGTCTTTTTTAAATGTCTTGCTTGAGAACAATACCAATCAGTCATCATCGTCGACCAGGGGAAGTATATATATATGGATGAAGTAAAGCGCACAGACTGCAAACCGTAATTATGCAATCTTCAATGTGAATGCAGTTATTAATTAGAGTAACATGATTTGAACTATTTGACTAAAAGTTTTAATAAACGTGCTAATTCTTTAACAGACATTCATTAAATTACGATCATGCCTCTTCATTATTCGATTCTTCGAAAAATAAAAAATCTATTCTTTGCCTTTCAATTTCGCTCATAGTTCAGTGTTCAGCTAGTCGCATTTCGCATTGCGGGGAAGAAAAATGACTTTTGGCAGGTAGCCCATCTCAAACAATGATTTCCTTCGTGTGCCTGCTGCTTTGACACGCATTGCATATTGTATTCGAGCTAAGCACACCTAATATATCACAAGACAATAAAAATTTTAAAATGTAAACATTAGAATATTGCATATTATAGTCTACTCATAAAAGTCAATGTATCTCTTAAATCATCTTTTCGGTTGATTCATTACAACCAACATCCCCACATCCCCACTTTTCCTACTTGTCCAAAACTGGTCGCCCTGTACATCTTTTCAGTGTGAATTCACTGCGAAATGCAGCTATACCATGCAGTTAGCTTGTATAGTCGTTTGTCGTGTATCGTCTTTCAATATAAGCGCTATTTTTATTTGCGGTGGCTACATAGTAATAAAAGAGCAAAAGTTATTAAGATAACTTGCACCAGTGAACTAGTTAAAATACATTAAATAAATATAAACCAGTTCATAAAAAGCATCGACAGACGGACGGATTAGATTAGTTTATTGACATCAAGAAAACAGCAAAAGTCTCCTCATTAGTATGCAAAGTATTTGTATTAAGTAAGGAAATGAAAAAAAAACTTCACATTTATCACCCGTTGCTGCCCTAAAGCTATTTCAAAATTGGGTGGCATAAGTGCATTTGCTGCATCATCACCGACAAGAAAAAAAATTTAACCCGTCTTGAACGCATTCAATCCTCTCAAAAGAAATTGACAGAAAAGAAATATGTAATTGGGAAGTGTGCATGATTTTATCTGAATTATTTAACAAAGGCAATTTTTTCAAATCAACTTTTTGACATTTTGCGAAACCACACTGCGAGCTGTTGTGTGTTATGCTGACCACATTGATGAGCAACGACTGTGTTCACTGATCTCATTTTGTTACGTTCAAAAGATCATTATTAATTTTTTTTTCGGGATTTAAAATACCGACCACCTCAAATTCTCAGATAAAAGTATTGAATTAAGTAATACGAAGATATACCACAGAGATAATTATTATACTATGAGCAAACAAGATGAAGTATTTTATTGAAATTCAAATTGCAATAACACGATTATTTTATATCATCTTACCATAAAATGTCAAATAGGTTGTGTCCACCAACACATGGTATATGCACGGCATAAAACAAGAGCTACGTATTATACAAGCAAGCTGGTTCTACTACTTTTCATGATGGTAATAACAATAGCTAGCATGAAAAACAGCTAATTCAATCTTCTCAATTAATGGAAATACATAATAATAAAATCAAAGAAAAAGTGGATCAAAAGAGCTTTTTATTGAATTTCTCTACATATTGGAGATAATTCATTTCCAAATAATGTGGTTGTTGCACGAGATTTGTACAAAATTTGAAGCTGTCTTCCGCGTAATATTGTCATTGGGTGCTTCAAATCATTTGAAACTTTGTCTACTCAAACTTTGAAATCCCAAAATATTGTTCACCAACACTAACTAATGTAGCATGTAACTTAATAGATGTAAATGTTCAAAAGTTAATATATAGCTTAGATCTCTCTGCAGTAAATATTAAGCATAAGTGTAGTGTACCTGGCACATAGTTGTCGATGCAGACACAGTTTTCGAGAATTTTTCTAATAGGTTTGCCATGTCATACTCAGTATGGGAATACCATTACAAATGAAAAATCTCGTTTTTGATTCAGGATGATGTCACGTAAATCGTAATCAGAACCAGATGTCAACATGCCTGTGAGGGAGAAAGGAATAAAGACAAGTTAACTACTTATCTTATCAGTGCTACCACACTCTAAAAGAACGGATATGAATTTTTTGCCTAAACTGTCAATGTTACTACATATAATAGACTATAATTTACATATTATTTCATTATGTACACAGATCATAAAATAATTGCTGTATTCACGAAAGCAACGATTAAGTTACTTTCCAAATTGTCAGCTTGCATACAAATGATTGAAATTTTGGCTAGATTCAATCTAATTATTTATTAATGGTGCAAGCCTTTAAAAGCTTAAGACTGACAAGCCGACGATACATGCAATGAGTTCAAATAAGTGAATAATTAACTACTTTTTTGTACGTGTTATTTTACACTAAAAATGGAAAATACTTTTATTTTTTAAGAGGTAATTTGTTTTCCGCACGCACATTGGCACCGCATTTGCAATTAAAACGTGCACAAAGCGGGTTACTTTACGAAGGAAATGCACTTCTTTGCCTTCAGCCCACGCATTCCTTCGCGTTGTTGTGCAAGTTGTCAAAAACTGTTGCAAATGTAAAAACCTGAAGAAATAGACTTTTATGTTGGAGTGTTTTTGAGGTATGAAAACTCTCATTATAAAGTGACCTCTTCTTCTGATTCATAAAAACAATAATTAACTAGCATTCGTAAAGTTGACTTTTGAACTTTTGGTTTTGTTCGTTTTATAAGTAAATTTTGTTCATGCATTCGCTCAAAATCTGTTATTTTTTGTAAAAGTTTTAGATCATATCCAAGCAATTGGTTTATTTAACCGTTCTAAGACCAATTATAACATTCAGTTTTTTGTCAATGCTAAAATGTCATTACTGCAAAATAACTGGGGTTTCTTGCACTAACCCTAACGTTTTGCAATTAGCAACTAGAATAATTTCTTTGCTTTTAGTTTTTGCTACATCAGTAATGCAGCAACAGTGCACGCGGTTAAAAGTTGACAAACAAAAACCTTTACAGTAATTATTTTGATCAGTATGGGTTTCGCAATTTGTGAGAACTTTTTTTGCATTATCCGGTTATTCATTTTACACTTTTATTAAAAAGCTACCGTCCATAAGCTCTCTGCATTTATGTATGTTAGGGTAGAGAATAGCACAAGAAAACTAGCTCTTAAATGCATCGCATCATCCTCCTCCTCGGTAAATACTAGCAACTCGTACAAGATTGACCAATCCACTTATATGGCTTAATGACCCCACCCACCTTCTTCAGGGATGCATCGTAGCCACATTTAGGAAATATTATGGAGATTTGAGATAGATAATCATATCCCCTATGAGAATTATTTGACCCCTGTGATTACAGTCACCGAGTACCTTCCGCTAGTAGTTCACACAACTACTAACTGAAAACCTACCCATAATATGCGTAGTGTGCGTATGATAATCTTCTTGCTAGAAAACAACCCTTTTACTGCTTTGTTTTACTGATGTAACGAGCGGCTCGCATTTATTGATCATGTATCTGCAAATTGCAATGTGTTATTATTTTCTAGTAACATTTTGCATCATTTTGTTTTGTTTGGATACTCCTTTCCTGCTCTTCAGCAGTGGCAAAATGGCACTTTGAACTGCACTGCTTGTGGTATATGGCACAAGTGTCAAATTGTCGTATAAGTGGATTGTAAAGCACGTTATGTAAGTCAGATGAAGTTTTGTGAGGTGGAATAATATCAAGCAAAGTGGACATACCTATTTCGTTTTTTACTACTTCTTCTTGACTTGTTTGTTTCAAAGTAATGCAAGTAGTACCTATAGAATCAGACCCATATACGAAGCGAAGTAACGTTACCCCTTCATCTGCCTGGGATCACCTAATTACTAATGATTTGGATTTGACATATCTTTTTACGTTGTGGTAATAATATGACTTAAGAGGTTGGAATGGCATATATTGTCATCAGAATGATTATCATGTGCACAAAAGTGCAGTAGCATATTTTAGTCGTTAAAGTATCGTTATAATAATCCTGTTAAAGCGTTCCTCGGATTCCAATGCTTTGGGCAGAAGCTGCAAAAGCATGGGGAGGATGAAATTATGTACCTATTACTCACTCAATCTAGAACTTTTCTTGGCACGAGTCTGTCATCACGTAATAAGTAAGATCTGTTGGAATTTGTATTGGTACCCTCCTCGTAAATAGGATGGGGATGACCCTTTCGATTTTAAAATAAAAAATGTTTGTTGCTTTGCATTGCAAACATCAGCATTGTTTATTCCGCGTGTGTTTATGAGCATTTTGTAACGAGAGCGTATATAAGGTAAAATTACTCAGCGAAAATGGCACATTTCATGATTAGACTTTGAACCAATTACTTCAAAAAAAGTTGACCTCTTCAGAAACGTGTTTTTGTGATTTTTTGGTAGAAAATGAAGGCTGTTTTGGTAAGTGGAAATCGTGGAAATTATCTTAATAATTTGTGAAAATGATTGTATTAAGTTTGCTAAGTGTGCATAAAGCAATTGACGGTTTGAAAAACTAAATTTAAATAAAAACTGGTGCTATTTGCTAGGCTGTAGTGGCATCCTTGTTGGTTCTGTCTCAGGCAGAGCCTCCACCATCTTACTCAGCCCCACTTCTTGGGTTGGATCTTAGTACTGCAAGTCTTTCTTCCAGCTATGGAGCCCCACCCCAAGATTCGTATG
>JAQIXX010002252.1:0-25830 GCA_034700605.1 Willowsia nigromaculata
TGCCAAAACCGTTGGAACCGTGACTGTGTTGTACGCACATCCAAACAAACGAAAATATACATATTTATAAACAAAATTGCTATTATTACATAATATAATTATTGCATATTATACTTGTCCTCTATACTGATTCGCAAATATACTTGCCGACACAAAGAATATACCTAGTCATACGACATCCTCGGACGCACAAAACTAGGGAAATTGACGCCTTGATAACTATAGTTAAACTGGTATTACAAATATGTACATTGCCGTATAAACTATTGAATAGTCCTTTCACTAAATATTGGACTGTACCGTTAAATAGTACTGATGTGGTTGAGCAAAGTAAACACATTATCTCTCTTTATTATTGGCAAAATTCAAACAAGAAAATAGGTATTGTGTATTGTGTGTATCAAGAGTATTGATTTCCAATGTCTTGCTTGTAATTTCTGACGTGACAAAGTGAACTAAAATATAGTACTAGAAGTAATGCCAAACAAAGTATTTACTCAGCTCTTTACCGGCCATGTATTGTAAGTACCTCTGTTGTAAAATTTTCCCGTATATATTCCAACTTCCATCGCGACCACTGCAAAGTGCACGCTCAATTTTTACGAATGGGGAAAATGATACTCGCTTTGCTATCAGTGGAGTACGTGCGAATGAGGTGGACAACTTTCTCCTTGCGACAGCACAAATGGTGATAAATAGTTTTGATGAGACTCCTTTCTCCCGAGTCTACATTCATGTTCTGTTCAATATTTCAGCATTTTTTTATTAAAAATTTATCCAAACAGAATGAAAAGATAATGAGTGAAAAGATAATGTAAATGTGTAGATGGAAAAAGAAGTTTCCGGAGAAAGTCAAGAAAGCAGTTGTTAAAAGGATGTCAGTTTGTAATATCTTGCAGAAAAAAATAATAAAGTTAATATAGGACACTGCATGGTTATGTTTTTATCTGGACGTCTCTGGACACACATGGAAGAATGTCACATATTTTTTTCTTCCATCACAGCCATCACTAGTTTTACACGATGTGTACACTTCCAATCTCGTCAAGCAACTTTCCAGCTTTAAACTACAGGAGCGTTTCTAACATTTATGGTGGAAACAGAGAGAAATATAGTGACAGGACAAGACCCAGTCACCCAACTACCAAACAACTAATTTATTCCAACACGAGAATGAAACTGGAGAAAACTATTTTCGTTATGCCACGACGTTAGTACATGCCTGGTATAGGTTTATTGCCCATTATCATGTAGAATACTGAAAAACTTCAACTACAACTAAACATACTATTCCAGCAAGCTAGCTGGAAATAAAACTGGAATTTATACGATGACAACAGCATGGTTCTCCGTCAGTCAGTCAGTCAGCTTGGATACGATCTACTCCATCCATCCACACATGGCTACTCACTTCACTAGACCGTCATCGTCAGTCCTTGTTCCAGGTAGTTTTTGTATTTTCTTCCATTTCTAGACATGGACTCTGGTGGAAAACCGTTGTTGTTTCGTTGTTATTATTTGTAGCTTTCCTTGGTTGCTTGTGTTTCGGAACAATCGTGTGAATATCTCGTTGCATTATATATTATCTTTCCATAGCGACTTATTAGGACATCATTTTAACAAGAAATGGAAGTGTTCCCGACATTTTTTGTTTTTGAAGAAATACAACAGTAATAAGAAGTAAGTATTGAAGAATAAAGTATGATGGTGATGGCACCTTCACGTCTTCTGCTGTAATCCGGAAATAGCTCGTTCTCGAATAAACATGTAGTTTCCAGAAAAATAAACGTGCTCATGAACTGTGCATAAAAATGGATAGCTATAGGAGAACGTCAACTTTAAATGACGCCAGTAATGTTGCTGATTCCTTCCGAGGCTATAGGTGCTGTAGATCTTTTTGAGTGATTGATGTGATATTGTGCCTTTTGAGAAAATGTGTTGGTGACAAATGTACCTAAAATAAACATAAATTGTAAATGAGTTGTGGTAATTTACCTATTGTATGAGACTTTAAGCTAGTGTCATATATTTATTTACACTTTTAAACTGCAAGCCAAGTGACAGTGTTTGAATATAGCTTTCGCATGGTTTAAGTCAATGAATGAGCTTGTACTAGTTTTCTCGACTGTATTGTTGGCGTATTAAATATTTTTGAAAAAGTGGAAGCTTACGTATTGTTATTATGTATGGATGAGAAAAGGAATGCTGTTGATGATAGAAAGCAGCTAAAATCATTCAGTAGTCAAGATGAAGGATTTACTTAACACCGTCGGTGTAATCATCTCATCTTCACTATTGTTGCATCCGAAAACAAAAGTTTTTTTGAACACCCCAGGTTTGTATGTGACGCGATAAGATGCGTTATCTGTAAGTGAGCTGACCAAGAGGGAAGGCAAGTTGGAAATCGAAAGAGAGCATACTATATTTTCCTCACCGTTTTCATCATCTCCCTAGTCCCACATGGATGACTTCACAGTTCCCGGAAGTCTAGTGGGCCAGTCCAACGCAGAACCCGTAACTATACAAGCGAGCTACAATAAACTTTCAGAGAATCTCCGGCGAGTTGCACCACCGCAGTTTCAGTGCACTGTGTTTTGTGGGGGGAAACGTTGCAAGTATGAATCATCCACATTCTGGGGCGCAGATTCATGCGCTATTAATGGCGTTTACTCCAGCTGGTAATAAAACCCATTAAATAATTCTTGAAAAGTATAAATTGCAGGTTTTCGTTGATAAGTAAAATTGGTGATGATAATCCCTTTAATTGTTTCCAGGATAACTGATGAGTTGATAGCCATGTCTCGACTGAATACTCCGCAAATTGAAGAGTTTGACGTGATTGGTCAATTTCACACGTAAGAGTTTCCACAAAAAAGTCATTTCCTATATTTTGCGTATTTTTTTTCATCTGTGAATTGCTTCAAAATCAAATTTTTAAGCACTTGTGCTAGCAGTGATAATTCCGATATTTTCACCACTTTCTCTTGCTAATACACAATGTAATGTTCGAGAACCTTCTACCAGATTTCGCTCGAGTTCATATTCATTTATATACCTACCAATAATTGGTCCGCAATCTTATCCAAAAACGTATACTGCGACTGGTTGGCAGGTGGCAGGTTGCTATAAAATTTTCCTGCAAAATAAAAGCAGGATTCAAGTACCTTTAATCATGAGAAGAAAGGATGCATGCAGATGGAGGGAATGTTACGGGAACGGGAAACGTCTGCATATACCTATTGTTTATGTGTGCATTTTGATCGGAAGTGATTGCTGAGTTGTTTACCCCTCACCAGGCCACGCCATTGTTCACGCTACCCAAGTATTTTCTCTTCGTCTCCTTTCTCTCTGTAACATTTTCATTGAGACTGTAATCCGATGTGCTTTCACAACCTTGTTTTCTAGGAAAGCATCTTTGCTACCAATAATAAATAATAGACGTTTCTGATTGCCATGTATTTGAAGCAGTTTTTGCGTCATTACATTGCCAATAATATTGCACAGTCGTAAATTCAAAGTGAAGGCTGCTTATTACCTAAATAAATACGTATGTGTACGCTGGAGCAAGTCAATCATGCATGATGTAACACTGGCAGCTATTGAGACTGATGTCATGATATGAAAAGGCAGTGAACGAACGACCGAATCTCAGCACACTGTTGTTAGTTGTTAGGAAATACTATATCATTCTTTAACATATAATTATCTCACATTCCATGTTTCGCGCACCCAACGATTCGCATGATCAACGAGTCAGGTTGCTGATTAGATACCTGAGTTCGTCTGTTTGTCTCCAGCTAGCAGGCTTTCAAGTTTCGTTGGAAGCAGTCATGAAAAGCAACTATAATTTACTCATTGAGAGTTTCATAGTGTGTGGGTGGAAGCAAGTCCATATTATTTACAACTGCTATTTTTCTTTTATTATGAATAGTTTTCCTTCCCAGTATTGTTTTAATTTTTTTTCGCTAGAGTCTTACATCCGCTTCAACAGGATATATTTATTATACTCTGATTCGTACTGCTAAATAATAGTAAGTAGGATCGTCGCTTCTCTCATTAACCATAATTTATGCTATACTTTTCAGATTGGGAATCAAGTCCGTGATAAATCTGCAAGTACCTGGAGAGCATGCAAGTTGTAGTTTGACGCCTCTGCACCCGGGAGGTTTTTCTTATGATCCCACCGTTCTCATGGACAACGGAAGTAAGGCAACAGCCTAAAAAATCTTATTTGCTTCTCTTTCTCCTCTATATACTCGCATAATATATATAGATTTCATTCTACATAATAAATACAAGAATCTTATAACCACCACTGAGCATGCATTACCCACCTGAAGTAGACATTCACTGGCTATTTATTCCATAAGTAATAAATAGCATTGGCGCTTTCACTGCACCTACCCAAGAAGAATAATAATCGCAACTGTCCCGCCCCCTGCTATGCACGTTTTTCTCCATTTTTTCCTTTTCTTAAAGAATTTCACCTTACATGCCTACTTTATAATATCTCGGCACGTAGAAGTGCTATCATGAAGGTTGCAATATTGTTCGAATATGTGCTCTCTCTGCGTCCCCCTGTTTTCTTTTTCTGCCTCGTCACCGTTTCCTATTCATTTCCTCTCTATTTCTCATGAAAACCAGTAATCGCAGTGGTAGTGAACTTGAGTCAATTGCAGTCAGTCAGGTATTTGTCGTGACTCAAGCACTTTATTCCGGTCAGCAAAGAGCAGATAAGAGTATTAATAGAAAGGGAGAAAGAAAAAGAGTAAAATAGTTTGCTAAAAAATATAAACAGTTTTGATTGCTTATAGGTATATAAAAACAAATACAAGATGCTCATCATATACTACGAGAAAAACAACAGTGTAGATAACCCCGCGCTCTGGTCATAATTCTTAATTATTGTTCATTTTTCAGTAATTTACCAAAGGTGCAGATAAAAAATTTGAAGGTAGTAATTCTTAACTGCTTCATAGAATCAGGCTAAACATCGTTTCAAAAACAAATTGATGTGTAATGGAAGGTTATGTAATCGAAACGGAAATTCTAAAACACCGTGGGGCATGTACATTGCTTATTTTGGTAGGCTCACAAATATTTATGTTTTTCTTTGTTCATTCATAAGTTTTAAGTACCATTTTAATGTTTATCATTATTAGGCTACTAATAATGTGCTTGTATCAAAGATAAAAATCATTATGTTTTTTTTTCTCTCGGATATATGATTATTTCTCTGTTTTTTATTACTTTTGACATTTACGGATTATCAGTAATCCGCATACACACCAATACCAGCTTGTAAACATGTCATGTTGTATTACGCATGCAAAAAAGGAACAAACATGCGATAAGATGTACAAGCACTCCATGAAAATTGTAAAGTCAAAAGTAGGGAAAATGGAAATAAGGTTTTAGAGAAATAATTTTTAGGGAGAAAGCTGCAGAGGTAGCGTATAGATTAAAAGTGCGTAGATTATATTCTACTACATTCATAAATCTAGCATGCCAGAGCAAATACGAGAGAGAGTGGGCTTGATTTACAGAGTTAATTATAGGTCGTGAAAGGACTAGAAATCTGGAATTGAGGAAATGACTAGAAATAAAAGTCGTAGTAAATTATATTCACATTAATGCGGAATTTCGATTTGTTATTTAACCCTACGGGCAAGAATTATTGTGAAAATTGTTTTGAATGTCCTTACCCCAAAAAAGATGTAATAAAAGTGCCTACATGAGTATAATGTGTACCTACATACTACGTAACTTATACCTAATCAAAAGGTTTTGCGTAAAAGCTTGAATATCCCTGGATTTCAAAGTTAACTCACTAATTTTCTTTAATGACTATGTAGTTTGCGTTGCTTAGTAAATCAGATTAAAATTATTATACATTGGTAGGTATATCTGATACTTTGTCATTGCGTGTTCAAAAAACTAGCTCGGGATTATGATTGATTTCGAAAAAAGCTAACAAGTTTTTTTTTGTTCCAGTATTTTGCAGAGAAATCTTAACTAATAGTTTATTTTTGTCCAAAGACTTATGTCTTATGACCTTGCAATTTAGATATCATGGTTTTTTTTTTCATTTTCTTCTTTACGACAAGGTTGACTGTCGCCAGCATATACTGCACCGTTACAAAAGTCAAGCAATGTTTGTTTCCCTGTCATCATAATGAAATACAAGTGCACATACATAAAACAACTGAATATCGATTGACACATCGTAAACCAATGTTCATTTTTTTGGGGGAAAACAAGACATACACGTATCAGTGTGATAATTGTTATTTTCCAGTTTATTTCTACAATTACGCTTGGAGAGACTATGCGGAGGCGTCTCTTGCTCACCTCCTGGATATGGTAAAAGTCCTGTCATTTGCAGTATCACAAGGAAAAGCAGCCATCCACTGTCATGCCGGCCTTGGGAGGACGGGTGTGCTAATTGCCTGTTATTTAGTTTACTCTATGAGACTCCGAGCTAATGATGCGATTCGAATGGTTCGGAACAAGCGTCCAGGATCGATCCCAAGTCGTCTCCATATCCTTTGTGTACAACAATTTGAGCAGTTCATCCTTCCTAATTGTGTAATCTACTGTAACCGGGACATTCTCAAAGACAAGAAATTACAAGACTTTACCTTACAACAGTATTTGAAAAGACAAAAGTTTATTCTTCACGGAAGAGAGTGCAAGACTCTTCGACATATACCTAAGGTACTCTATATAGCCATAGCCTAATCAAATTAATTACCCACATACTTATGAATTTTGTATTAACAGTGCACGTACTCCCATGATCAGTCATTCATATGATTATTATATGCGTCAATTGTGCAATGCGTCAATCATTTTCGTGCATTTTAATAATTAATGCAGTTGTTCTGGCTGCATTTCTCTAAATGTTGTTTTCTCCCTGTTTCTCAGATATTAAATGTGATTTGTGAACGACTACTCATGCTCTGTGGGAAGCCCCCTGTGTTGCCGCTTACGCTTGATGATGATGATGATGAGCCTCTTCCAATTGCTGGTACGCCAGATACCATTGCATCGCCTGATGGAATAGGAACAATGGGCGGTGATGGATCAATGTCACCTCGAAGTGATTCCCAACCTCCATCCTCTTCCAATAGTTGCATTATGGATAATGGAAATGGACTTGTATGTCAAAAGAAAAGTTTTTTTTTCATATTTTCATTTCCCTTTACATCAATTCATACACTTCCTTTGTAAGAATAATACTCTCATACGTGCAAGATTTATAGCTTTCGATTAAGAAAGAAAAGTTGTAAAGTTGTACAATTCCAGTGAGACACAATAATGGTAGGAGTAAGTTGAGTTGAGTAAGGTTGCACGTGTGTCAAAATGGCCGTATGGTCAATGCAATTTTAGATCTTATAAATAGAAAGCAAAAAAATTGACGGAAAAACATTTTCCGGAACATGTTTAGGAAACTTGACCATTATAAATACTGGAAGTAGAGTCTCCCTTCCCAAAAGATCAAATTCTAGCTAGCCATAGGTCACCTAAAACACCTGCCTTAATTGTTTGCAAAGAATAAAAAAAACTAAAATAGGCAGCCATTATGATCACCAACCACTTATATTACTTCCATACCACTTTATAAATAGCAGGAAATATCCTGCACTTAGCCGATACTGTCGATTCTCGTGATCCACACGCCTAGGTCCAAAAATAATGCACTATAAAATGCATAATGAGTCGTAGTCAAGTCACGTTGCATTGCATCATTCCTGCTATCGCCATAATATTCTTCATCACAATTATCGCCAAATTTCGCAGTAATTCCAACTTGAACGAGGTCGTCAGTCGTCGTAGTCCTGTTTATAGTAGACGTTTAAAAAAATAATAGCCCAATGTTGAGCGCATCGTCGTGTCATTTTTTATTCTTTCATTTCATAATACACAACCCTTCTTGCCCCCTTATTCTATCCATCTTTCGACCATAAATACACACTCCAGTGACGGAACACATTTATCTCCTATCTATGTACAATATAGCTCATATTCAATTATGCTCGAGGAGATGGAAGAAATGTAGGACAGCGCCAGCAATAAAAGAAAAACCTTACTTTCCACTCACTTCACTACAGACTAGTTAATACAAACGTTTAACATGTTTACTGTGTGTGCGAGCTGGAAAATAACCAAACTGGTGTAAAAGTAAATTCAATAGACTTTTAGGAGAACGAAGAAGCAGCCGTTCATAAATGCTCCCTTGGCAAAAAGAAAGTCAAAACTATTCACTACTTTTTCTAACAACGTTTTTTTTGCATATTAACCAGTCTGACAGAGATAGAGAAACGCGAGAATTTTCTCTAGGTCTATTATTACAGCTTATAGTGAAGGATATATAGGGGCAACGAACGAAATTACTGCGCTGCTGCTAATAAATAGCGTTTTTATGTGTGTAATGTAATGCTTTCTCTAAACACAGGAAAGTAACAGCGTAAATATGGCGGAAAAAAGAGGAGCACACCATGCAAAAAAATAGAAGGGAAGAAATAAAAAAGGGCAATTGACAATTTGAACAAAAGGAGGTTTAACTTTGAGGGAAAGTTTAGCAGTGTGTAAATATAAAAAAACAGCATGTAAATAATGTGGAGAGGTTCCCAGTGGGAAAGAGTCTAGGTATAAATGTATGTCGCTCGATTAAGTCATGCAATATTGATATCGATTCCCATCATATCTTCGTGTGCTATACTATTTTCGAGAAAGCCGCATTTCCCTTCTCTCACTCATTCCCAATAGGTACATACCATATCAAGTTTCGAGTAGAAAGAAAGAATAAAGAGACACGTCATAGTAGTGTTGACATATTGTGCGACAGCGACATATTATATACTGGAATGAAATGTAGACGCAGCCATTCATTCTTGATACATTCATGCTTGCAAATATATAAGTCATCATGAAAGCTAAGCTTTCTTTAGTTTCGCTTTATTAACTGATTTAGAGTGCATGCTTTCACACAATTCATGAAGAAATGGTGATATAATTTCGTTAATTAAAGATTAAAGAGACAATTAAAGTTCCTCCTATAGTTTGTTATTACATTACAGGTGAGGAATATAATATGAGGATGCGTTGCGTTGACCAATAACTTTTCATGTTGAAGAGAAAGGGAAGTGCATGAAATTAGAAAATGTAGGTATGCATGAAGTAGACAGGCATTTTATATTATTGCATCTTAGCATTATGCCAAATAAATGATGGAACCAAAAATGAAAGTCTTGAAAGTATGCCGTGTGAATAAAATATCTTTGGTGGAAATTCAGTGTGTCATTGGAGTGAATACACATTCTGAAGATAAGATGTATACACACTTATATGTTCCCATATAGCGCTGCTGGTTTTATCATTTCGAAAGCTAAAAATTTATGTCAGAAATAAGCATGGAGGTGGGATAGCAATTTTTCACGAACATTGCACGTTTGACTACAAACTAGGTTCGACTATAAAAATGAAGTGTATGAATGATGATTGAGCGATGATGATGTGTTATACAACTTCACTCAATCATTTACTATGTTATCAGTGTCGGTTACTATCGGTATTCACCTTCCTGTAACTATTTCTATATTTACGTTATATATGGAGCCAGTAGGCTTCATTACTGCACATCTAAAAAAGATATTTCGTTTCTTACCGAAAGTATCGACTTTCTCAAACTTTATTTAGATTTAGATTACCCGACTGGTAGATTGCCACACTAAAGTCTCTATTTTCTTCCATCATTACCGGCTAAATAAACAGAATGCGTTTTTATCTGCTATTTCTAGCAACATGGAGATAAACCGTATAAAACCGATGAAGTGGTGAGAGCACTACTTGCAGATCACGTAAATATGGCAGAAGGACTTGCCCGATATGTTCGACAATATCGATTAGAATTGAACCATAAGGGCCTGGGAGCTTGGGCACGTTTAGCGAATGAGAAAAACCTTTATGTCTTGTCTGCGTTACTGTTGTACTGGCTGGAACACTTGCGAGTGCCGCTGTTCACAAGTGAGGAGTTGACAACTATCGTACTCCACGCTTCCGACCCGAAAACAACACTGATGAAGCTTCCTCTTGAAATATCCGCAACGATCGACTATATTTTTCATTTTGTCGCCAATTTGGAACCCGAAAAGGTCGCGCTGGAAGCAACGCTGAAGCGCTTGGCGGCCTCTATTACGCACAGAATCGTGCCAACTGTCACGGAGACAATTATTTATCAGGGATTTCACACTGTCAATCCGGACAAAGGTAAAGATTCCAAAAAAATGTGTCGAAAATGGAGGCGTAAATGATCTCAGCTTTGGTTGATTGCATCTTAAATATTTAGATTTCCAATGTTCACTTACTGATTGCTTGTCATATCACGCTTTTGAAGGAAAGGGTTGTTAATGCTTCGAAAAAGAGTATTATGCCTTCCTTCCATAGAAAGCTAAAAACCGTTGTGTTGTGACGCATTCGTATAATTTTAGCTTGGACGGATGAGGGATATAATTATATCGTTTTTTAATGTCCGTTTTATTTACTCCATTAGGAAAAGCTCGGAAGCTCAACGATGGAACTTTAAATAAGCTTATGACTGCTCTTTATGGGATTGTACACCTTCATAATAGTGTTTTGATACCTCCGCCGGAACCGGAGCATAAACCTATTGGAACGGCAAGCAGAGCTTTGTTAAATGAGGCTAGTGGAGGAGCAGCTTAAATCTATTGGATTGACAGGAAAGGAGGGTTTTATGGAGGATGAATGGGTTCGCAAACCTTGAAATAAGCATAAGTTTGACTTTAACTACTTATTATTTAAGATAGGTAATATATTATCTTACGCTGGTTTGCATGTGTTGGGCAATGTTCAAACGACTGCTCTGGAAATAATGATTCATTTAAATCCACACCACGTCGTTTCTTATTAGGCATGTCAACTACGAAAACTACGAATACAAAATTTGATATGAGTGTGTACTCGGTACTTACACCATTCTTACATGAGTTTCAACTTGAAATACTTTTAGCATTAGAAGTGCATAGATGCTGCAAAAAACCGATCGAGCTATTAAACCTGTTTGTCACGTTGAACCGTGATTCTAACATTATTTTTGTGAGAGTAAGATTGAAAACGTAAAACTTGAGTAAAATGTATTTCTAAAAGTGAATTGTACATGTACGCTGTAAACTTTCGTTATGAAATCCAGCCATTTTTAACGATACATCAAGAATTGATGAAAACCTTTAAGGAATGCAGTTAAGAAGTTTCTGATGTAACTATTCGACAACAGCAGCAACTCAATTGTGATTTCAAGAATGTCGATAAGCAAGTATGTAAATCTATTGAAACGGGAGAAAGTGTTTTAAAATTTTGATCAGAAATGAAAGTACTACGACGATATTATATGTACGGGATTGATTAACTGATTACCAATAATAATATTATTCAGTAAAATATTGGACACCTAATTGATAAAAATATTGAGTCATTATGTCAAATGTAAATATACTTTGGGTTACTTGAATGAAATAAACGTAAGTTTGTGAGCAGCGCTCCAGGCTATTCAATAACAAAATGTTTGGCGGTTTCACTACGATATATTGTCAAGCTGATACAATGATTATCATGTATGAAATTGCCAGTTATTTCTTGATAATGTTTTCAAACAACTGTCTTTACTAACAAAACAGATTGATAAATAAAACATCGCAAAATTGTCAAATAAACAATATATACTCTAAACGATTATTCCATCTAGATATAGATATACAAACAATAATTCAATTTGCATAATGGTACAGTCAAGATCGAGTTAAAATCGAAAATAAAACCTTCCCTGATTTGTGAGAAACTAGAAGAATGGATTCCACGTTCCCCAGTCATTCATGTAAAAATATCTTCTCAGGGCCTCCCATTCTCATAGAAAGTATGCAGACGAAATAAAATATAGATTATGGCTGATACATAGCCAATGCGTACAAAATGGCGATTCCAGCAATGATACCCAGGTTGTGGTTTAAAAGAACCTTTATCGCCTGCGTTGGTGATATTTCACTAACTTCTTCGGTAAGAGATGTAACCTCAGGCACCTTTCAGATTGAAAATTATAAAAGTTTGTGAGAAACCCTGATATTTATACTCTGTGCATATCTTCCAAATTCCAGTATGCTTCTTACCATATCAGCGAGTGCGACATATAAGAAAATCCCTGCAGCAAATGCAAATATGTAGCAGTCCCATTCAATTTCTCCCAAGAGAATTCCCAAAGCCATGCCCAGGTAGCAGGTAAGAGCGGAAAGAAAGTTGAAAAGTAACGCTTTCTTTACGGTTAATCCAGCATTGATCAAAATCGCAAAATCCCCTGAAACCACAGAAATTATGGGTTTACTAACTGATTGTAATTATTGAATTAAGTAGGAGTTTCCGAGTCGAGATAATACATTTACTAATTCTATAGCAATGACCGTACCAAGTTCATGTGGGAATTCTTCACACATAATTGCCAAGGAAATGACGGCTCCAGTGTGAAAGCTTTTCACAAATGCTGTTCCTATTGATACCCCATCAATGAAATTGTGCAAACTGTCGCCAATGATGACAATCCAAGCCACTGTTTTAATCTGGTTGGACTGTTGTTCCGAGCCTTCCCCATCAGTGGACTGAATTTCGGCCATGGCTTTACCTAAGCTTAGGGTGCTTCGGTAGACGGGGAGTTGCTCACGGCTCTTTCCACATATGAGTAAAAGTTTATTTTTATAATTATCAGTTGGAAGACAATTAAATGCAGAATATCACATAGTCAAAAGTTTTGCTAACTTTGAAAGAATGCAAGGAAGGTTCCCGGTCCTCGTTGCTACGTTCTAGTGTAGTCGTGCCTCGGACGCCACCATTTGCAAGACCGTTTGTTTCCAAAGGTCTTTTCTCGTCCATATTCTCTGCGTCTATGGTCACAATTGGAACTACTTTGTTGTGTCTTCGAAGATTTGATTTCTATACATTTGTAGAGCAAAAGAGTTTGCTACACTTTAGAATGACTTTTCCAGGATTTTTTATTATCATTGTATGGTTATTTTTTAAACTTTCAAGGAAACTTACAGCTCTCATTCTCACACCTATTTTTATCGCACATTCTAGCAACATGACAATCCATGCTGCCAACCAAACTATGAAAGCAATGTCAACAAAGCTAGCAGCGCCTTCCTTTTGCTCGATTGTATCAAGACGGAATGCCTACAAGAATGATTAAACAAGAGAAATCATTAATTTTAAATTTTTTTATTAGTTATTAAATAACTTTAAACTTACAGCAGGAATCAGATGAAACAATGCCGACCCACTTAGTGAACCAATTGCAAGACCAATCATCGTTCTCATCACAATTGTGTAAAATGATTTGTTCATTAGTGGGAAAAAGATAATTCCCATAATAGATGATAAGTTAATTATGCTAACGAATCCAAACGCAGACAGCCAAACTGGAAATAAAATTTCATTCACATTTAATTATTTTTGGACAATGAAATAAATCATTAATTATATTGAATAAAATATGCATACAAACCTTCCCAAGTCTCTAATGGGTTTTCATCAGTACCAGCGCGAGGATCAACAAAGACCCCATCAATCGTTTCGTTACTAACCATTACTGTTTATAATAATTTTATAACAACCAACTATTCAAAATAACCGTAAACCTCTTAGTCTTCTGGATGAACACTCTAACTTACACTGATTTAAGGTAAGTTAAACGCACGCTAAATTTGCACTTTTTTGTTGTCTTTTATGCCGGTAAATGAGATGTCTTAAAACAGAAGGAATTTTTTATAGCCAGAGACATTTTTTTCAAAAACTAAATATTATGTTGGGATTTATATGATAAATCCAGAACACCTTCTTGTCAAATTATGATCAAGATGGTTCTAAGATGTCGACCATTTTTATATAATTTATTTTCAAGATTTTTCACAGAACACGTTTTATGATTTTGAAGTCACATACTCACATGCATTTTTTCAACATTTCATTGAATTAACAGCTTCTTATTCTTTGGAGCAGCACATTTACTTGTGTGTTCATAAAATATTGCATGAATGTTTAATTGTCAGTTGCCTACCCAGATTGTAAATATCTGAAACCAAATATAAAATGGGGAAGAGGGAAAGACGCATATTAATACACAATCTAAAAAGCTTCAATTGCAGGGATTATAAAATACTCACTCAACGATACTACCAGTATACACCAATTTAAAACTTTGTTGGAATGCCAACCCAAAGTGAAATGTATATGAAAATGAAATCAAGGTAAATAATGATAAAAATTAATGATATTATATGAAAAGATCAATGAGACTCCACTAGAGTGTTGGTAGAGATAATATGAGGAAGCCTCGTTGGATAAACTTCATACACTATGGTTTTCGTTATCGGTTGACTTACAATTACAGTACCGGTAATCTCTTATCTTCCACAAAGCTTATTATTATGGTATGAATTTGTGTCCCTATACATGTACCTAGATATCCATCCACATGTAACATTTTATGGGATTTAATGATATGAAATAGTAAATATAAATATAAACTTCCAGTAGTGAATGCCGATTAGCTAGTTATGATTTATGGTTATGGTGAACAGTAATCCTCAATACAAAGGGCACTTTAAATCTTAGAAGTGCCACAAAGACATTCTTTAAATTGGACTCCTAAAACATGAAACACGAACACATAATTTTATGATCCTTCATTTATATTTCAAGGGGATATAATTCAAGAGACAGAATAACTCTGCTTGCATAAGTTTAAACATGCAGTTGTTGGGCTGAGACTTTTATATTTTTAATAATAATGAACAGTTGCGAGGTGGAAATGAAACTGAATGGACTATGGACATTATTATGGCATGTTGCAGTCAAGTAGTAGTAGTAGCGGTAGACTGCATTAATTGTTTGTAATGGGTGCAATATTTGCATATAAAATTAATCAAACTACACTTCACTGAAGATCACGTAAAAACCATGTCTGTTGACAAAATTTATGATTTCTGTTAAGTTCTCAGTATGAATGGTGGCGTGAACATCATGAGAGACATGCAAAAACCCCAACTATGCTCTCGCATCGTTAACCTCATAAAAATCAGTCGTATTTGCAGCAAGCCGATTGATGAAAGTGACACTGATGTCAAAAATTGTATCATTTGTATTCCAAGAGTTAAGCCAACATACAGAAAACACATTTTGTTACTTGCATGAATCAAATTGGTTGTCATTGTCAGTGCCGAACCGTATTAATCGGACTAAGATAATGCGCAAGGCTAAACTGATTCGAGTCCACTGATTAAATCATTCCATAACTACCTATGATGGAAGTTATTTTATATACTTATGACTACGGAATCGATTCGTCAGGCCACGGAACGGAAGAAATTGTGGCTGAATGATGATATAAATTATTTACAATTTGCAAAAAAGTGGATGCATGCAATTATGAGGACGTAAATATAGCCAGTTGGGGCTATGTTATATGAAGGTAACATAGCATAAGATGAATGATTGCCAATAAAGAGCATACGCCAGATACAAAAATTAAGCACGAAAATTTATTCAGGTAGATATACTGTATTGAAGTTTTTTACCAGCAAGAAGAAAGGAGTTAAATTGAATATTCATAACAAATAATGATTTTTAATTAAAAGAGCGT
The DNA here is from genome assembly GCA_034700605.1 of Willowsia nigromaculata. Lineage (NCBI taxonomy): Eukaryota > Metazoa > Arthropoda > Collembola > Entomobryomorpha > Entomobryidae > Willowsia > Willowsia nigromaculata. The sequence goes on from JAQIXX010002252.1 coordinate 15,704, forward strand.
TAATCTTCTATGCAAAATAGTTTAAGCCAATAATAATAGTTTATCATAATAATAATTATGATGTCAACAATAAGAAATTGAATACTTTACTTTTTTCGTTCTCGTACAATGACTGGATAATTTAGTAACAATACAAAGAAACCTTTCGTTTCTTCACCAACTTTCTACTACAAATTTTGTAAGTTTTTCTACTTTTCTTCTCAGTCTGATTAGATCTGCACTTAATTTTCCCTCTTCTCTTGTGGAAATGGACTATTTTGACATAGACGGTAACATACGGATTTTAAATACAATTAATTATTATACGTACGTACGAACATATGCGTATTATTATTATTATTATTATTATTAATAGGTAGGTAGATTGTTTGACAGATACACATTATATGAATTGATTTTTTTTGTTTACGAGCCGACGACGGATAAAATATATTTTTCTAACGATAAATTTTTCTGATATAGTTTTTCATCTATTGTGTTGTAAATTATAGTTTTTCTTCGTCTACTTCTAGTTTCCTTTTGTTACAGTGGCATGATGATTTTGAAGGTCATTATTACAAGAAGATGAAGTGGACTGCTGTTTACATGTGGGATTTCGTGACATTTTACTTGCATGATGAATTGGAGGATAGCACTGGTGTTGTGGATTACTTTTACGTTCCTCAGCCCGGCTGGAGCCGTTCTCATAATATGGTGATGGGGACATACCATTGGTATTAGTAGTACTGGCATTTTGGATTTTGTTGGAATGATTCAAATCCTTCTGTAATGATGGCACAGTGGTGGTTGTGGCATTGTAAGGACAAGGTTGACCAGCAGAATGGGATGAAGACGCTGTTGACGGAGAGAAGCACCCAGGAAGTTTGGAATGATCACAGCCATTCTGATTAGCATACTGGATATTACCACGACTAATGTTTTGATGGGGCAGTAACATAGAGGGATCATCACTGGTACTACTAGTTAAGTTCCCGTTTAGTATTGACATTGACGAGCCATTAGGTCCGGGCACATTTTCAGAGGAATGGCTAGCTAGTCGTTGGAAACAGTTTCCACAGACTCTTACCGGTGTGAAGAACTGTTCACTTGGAATTGTAATTGTTTGGTCGGAGCAGTCAGCACAAAATATCTTCCCACATGATCTATGTTTGAATAATAGAATACAACATTATTGGAATATGTACTTGAACAATTTATGTACCCATTAAAAAATTAATCAAGTGCCAACCTGCAATGATGCTTCCGCCTTCCTAGCCAGAAGGAAGCCTCGCAACCCATGCAATTAGTGACAGCGTAATCAGGAAGCCAGAGTGGTGGTCGTGTATCCTTTTCATCAACGGCCTCCCAAGAAATCTCTGATGACTGCGACTCGTGACCTACTGACTGATGCTCACCACTTGCCAAAGAATCTCCAACAGAAGCCTACAAAAATAGTTCGTATGCATCAAGAAATAATTTGATATTCACAAACTCAATTGATTTCAGAGTCAGAGTATTGCTTATAAAAACTTACCACGTCATCGGGGCGGTCAGACACATGGTGAGTACAAGTATGGCACACCTGTTTCATAAGAGCATCACGAGTTAGCTGGAGCTCCTTTTGAAGAATCTCAATCTGACTCTGAAATTTATTTAAAAAAACATAGTGAGAATTCGAGTAGCATAAGATCTCGAAACATTGATGTTGATGCATGTATAAAAACAAACCTTGTATCCAAATACGATCGCGTTAAGTCTATTTTGAACTTCGTCGTGCAATGATGACAGACCATCAACATCAAACGCAGATCTAAGCGCAGTAGAGCATGAAGAAGTACCTAATGCAATTTCTTGCAACTGTCTATCTGTAGTAGATCGTATTTGTGCACCATGATCATCTGGGGTGGCAGGTACACCGGTCGACGGAGTTCGTGAATGCATTGGCGTGTTATAACTAGATATTTTACTGGCGTCACCGGCACCGAGAATCGTGTTGGACGGGGAGATGACTGAAGAGGTCGAAGTCATTATGTTGTTATTGGAAGAAGGATTTGCATTCCCCTGATCACAGGAACTTAGCGCTTCTCCTAACAGCCTCCTGCTGGTTGCACACACTTCACAATGAACTGGCAAACCTTCTGGGATTCCATCTTCGCCAACTGGAGTATCCCCAAGTTCAAGAGGATCACATTTTAACTTTGAACGACCGCCGTTGTCATCTGGCAATAGAATATCGTTCACAGATCCCAAGTTATACTTATGTGATGACTCCATTCCCTCCATTCCACGCTTGTAGCCTGTGCAATTTACGTTTTCAGGCAGTCCAAGAACGGCAGTCGTACTATTTATATATTCAGTCTTCCTTTGTCCATCCACTAGATCACTCTCACGTGTTCTCGGTGCATCAGTCTTAGGTAACACTCGATCACTTCGAATTGTTTTTTTCCCGGCAGTGTCATTACTTGCTGCATCCACTAAACCTCCACCAACCATTTCAGCAACTAACGTGTCAGTAGAACTTTCAATGGACTTTGGATCTAAACGTGTGACACTAACCACGGTTGATTCAGATTTAGATTCAGAGTTAGAGTTTGGCTCCGTGTCGTTGTCGTCGTTCTCGGAGTCTTCAAAATCCGTGAGACGTCCAACTCCTGTACTAGAATCATCCGCAGTGTAACCACTTGTGTTTTGAATATCAGAGTTATCCATTCTAACCAAAGGTTTCTTTCTCGGTGTTGATGTACGCAATGGAACACCGTCATCAATATCTTCAACATCATCACACTCCTCTCCAGCGTGGAAGCTACAAATAAATCATTTCGAATGAAAATTGTTCTTTGAATATTTTTTAAAATTCTGCACTATGAGTAATCCATAAAGTTTCATACCTGTCGGAAAGATTTGGATCACTTTGACGGCGCTGAAGACTAGTTAGGTATGGCGAATGCAAATCTTCACACGACCGGGTCTTGCTTTTGTTTAAAGATTTACACGCAGCCATTCGATCATTCATTTCACAGTCAGCGGCCACAGAGGGTGCAGGAGATGACTCTTGACTGGGATTTAAAATTTCTGTAGTCTGTGATGGAGGATTCTCATAGCCCAAATAGACTTGAGACCACAGCACCAATTCTCTCACTTCACATGAAGGCCATAGAACCTATTATGGATGTTTAAACAAGTTAATTTTTAGATTTTAGATTGATCACGGTTGTTGTAAATTTTGAAATTAAACTATTACAGCGCAAGGAAGTTTCTAACATACTTTATCACAATTAAGATACAAGTTGTTTCTGAACTTGGATGAATTGGCTGGGGCTCTTAAGAATCGCCACACTGAATGTGTCAAACGCTCTAGACCAGAAGATTGACGCTCCTTTGAGGTATTGCAAAGAAATGTACCGAAAAGGTTGGAGTAGGTGTGCTGGGCCAGTTTAACCTAAGTACAACAACGTACAATCAATTATCGTCAAAACTTTTAAAAATCTTGAAACACTTGAATTGAAAACAATAGTAATAATCATATAATGTTATTACCAGAAACGTCAAATTGAACTCAAATGCGGTGGGAAACTGACGGATTAGTTGGTGCAAGCAGTCTAACCACTGTAAAAATACTGGACATCTTTCGTTTGCATCTTCAGATCCCAATGGCTGTCCACATCTATCAGCGAACTTGTGTCCAAAATCTAGCCACTCCCGCTCAACCAAAACTTGAAATCCCTGTGAAAAATGAGAAAGTTTCATGTAAATACCTGTTGGAAAATGACAATTTCGCTAAAGTTTTAAGGGATAATATTCTATGTTTACCTCTAAACTCCTGTAATATGGATCCAAGAGAATTTCCGCCAGTGCAACAATCTGAGGTGTTCTATCCCAACCATCTGAACAATGTACCATCACCGGACGACCTTCTTCTTCGATTGCCGTTACTACAGTAACTGCCGCCTTCATTAATCCAGACATGTGCTGAAGCCATTTACAACTTTCTAACTGACTATACCAGCTACTAAAGGCACAAGAAAAACAACATCATAAGAAATTTTAATAGCTTCCTCACGCTTTTCAACATTTAACATCTTAACAGTATCAACTTACTTGCTCTGATCAGACGCCATTGTGCAAAGCTGACGAACGTTAATGAAGCTCTTGCGAATGGAATGAATGTTAGCGAGGTTCATAAACTGAATTTCACATCTGGGGTAATACTCAAGGCATTCACATCCTCCTCCTCGGGCACGATTCGCTACTGCGGTAGTGTAGGACCTTGCATCTAGTATGAGTAATTTCTGTGAAATACATCAAATAAATGACCAGTTTTAAAGCTAAATTGTGATGCATCCGGTTCCAGAAACGGTTTACTTTTCCTGTTTCCTGTGACAATTTGTGTTACAGCCACAATTTGCAACTTGCAAGAGACGCTATCCGAAACTTGACACCTATTACGTGGGTACTATAATACATATGAAACCAAGCTATCTTTCATGCAAAAATTATCAAACTTGAAAGAAGCAACAGCTTAACTGATATTTTTGTACGAAATTTATAGTAAATTGTAAATCATGATGACATCCTACAATCATTGCTACATATGTATTCATCACGAACTACTTCGTTTCAGCACACTCTACGAACACGAACCTACATCTGGCAACTTGTAAAATACCCTTTACACGAGTAATCAAATATCATGCCATTCGTCATTCAAAGAAAATATATCATTTGATATTGAGTGTGACCTTCACTCTTTCATATTTCTGCCTCATCCTTGGCAATGTACACAGAATGTTAAATAAATAATAATAATGATGTGATTAATGTGATAGTTTTAGAGATATGTAAGTTTTGTAGTTTGATACCTTCATGTTGGGAGGTTCAGGTACAAGTTCCATAGACAATAATGAGCCATTGTGAGTGTCCGATGAGCTGCTCTCTTCTCCACTGTCTGGATCGATTTTAATTCTCTCAGGTTGTCTTGTAGTTGATTCCGAACCATATCCCGACATTTTACTATTGTCTGCACAAGCCATTACGATGTTTTGCACTAGCTCTTCGTCCTCTGCTGACCTCCAGCCGAACCATCCTACCTCGGGCTGACTACAACGGCTAATTACAGCACCATTGCCACGATGCCTAAATTATACATACAAAATTTGAATCATGATTCATCCAGAGATTCGAAACACATAAATTATTTGCCTGGGTAATTATAGCAACTAACCTCCAAACGACAGCAGGAATTCTTCGAGCACTTCGGAAGCACGCCACCATTTCCAACTGTTTTTTGGTCATATTACTGGGAACAATTATGTGAGTGGGATACGAGCCACACAATTCATAATCCTTGTTCTCGTCGGAAATTCGCCATGGCCCTTGAACATTAAACTCCATTCTCTTAATCTCCATATCAAAACGTTCCTTTGCTGAAGGAAAGGGTGGTAAGTCAAGTCCCAGCTGAGCCCGAATCTCCTCAGCGGTTTCAACTTGAGATTTTTCAAAAAAGGTGTAGGCAAACGTGTCTTCCATTGTCTTCAAGGATGATATGGCTGCCAGAACCCTTTTCATCGTTTCAGTGGCAGTCTCATTGTTCGGGAAGGTGCACCGAATGCACCTTGCGTCCTTCCCACTCACATGAAGAAAAAATATGTCCCGATTCTCCACCTGTTCAATCACGCCAATGGGGATGTTGAAGTTCGTATTTTTTCCTTTGATAAACAGTCTGTAGTTGGTGAGAGCAAGCACTCCTTCTGTTGTATCACATTTATATTCCAACTTTTCCCCGCAAATCAGTCTAAATGGCAATTGAGGCAATATGGGTTGTAGACTGGAAGCCTGAAGGGTCGTATCGGGTAGTAACTGCCCATCTTGAGCAGTGTACGTTGTGCTGGAAACCGTACGAGACACGGAGCAAGCGGCATCCTCAAGCCGCTGGTGCGTACCAAGAACCTCAACTTCGTCTCCATTGCTCATCCATACCTCCACTCCAGATGACGAGCCCGAACCATTCACTCGACTTACGTCGACATTACAAGAATCCTTCTGGGCGTTACCTCCCAGCTGACTTGGGTGAGCGGAGGAGCCACCCGATGAAAAGGTATCATTCACTTTTGACGCTGAGTTATTAATTGTGGACAAATTGTCCCCAGTGGTGGTGTCTTCACTGTTGGTCATATCTCAGCTGACTACTGATACTTCAGTTCTATTTGATTTTTTAACTGCACAAATTATTCGCCTTGATGAATCTGAAAAATCAATTTTCAACACTGATAAATTGATCTTTCACGATGAAACAGGTAGTAAGGAAAGTCATGTAATTAGCAACACCCCTTTACCTGCCAATAATATTTTGATTTAGTTCCTGCTTCCCATACTTGATAATATTTGGTAGCTCGAAACGGTAGTCTTCTGCGTTACAGAAGTTGTTGAAACTTTTCACGATAAGTTTTTGTAGTCCGCAGGTTTTCCGGGACACTAAAAATACAAACCGAAAATTCATCCATCATACCACAAGCCACTTTCACTTTGACAGTATTATTATTGTTATCTCTCTATCATCTATTCTTTCGATACTCTAATGGCAATTTAACTTGCTCAGAGAGATTGAATACCTTGATTAAAAACCATTATCCCAGCTGACTGATATTGAAATTGTGATAAAAATGAAATAAAGCAATTATTGTCTACCATTCTACTAATGACGCAATGCTGAAGTCACCATAATTATTATGGTCATATGACGTAACTCCTACTAGGACAAAAGATGCAGCCATAAAAGTGTCTCACCACCAGTTAAATATGTAAACAAGAAAACAAGTGTACAATGAATCCCTGCCTGTCAGCACAACTCCAATCTCCAATGAGATGATTATGATGCCATGGTAACCATGTACATATGAATTACAACTGGTCCTGCTTTTTCATGAAGAAACCATATCCTAACCTCACGAGGCTGAAAGTTCTTAACAATCTTCAGCTACACAACTTTCTCTTATGTGAAGGCAATGCTACTTAAATGAATAGATATAAAAAAATGTCTAACTGTATGTCTGAAAATTTAAAAGCCAATTAAGAATGGTTCAAGTACCCACCTGTTTGTTAAAAAACTGTTGGAAATGGAAGAGGTTTACCTTAATAAACCTTGTCACCTCGACAAATATTGAATATTGACTACTTTTACAGCAATTGGGTGCGGCAGTTCATTAACATGGCGTCTAATTTGCTAACACGCTTCATTATTTATTGCCTCAAGAAGCAGAGAATTAGAATTTATGGTGACATAAAAACACTCATGAGCAATCAATATTAATGGAGCATAGAGAACAGAATATGTTTGACTAAGCATTATCAAGAGTTAATCCCAAGATCAATATACTTTATATGAAATTAAAAACTTGCCATTTACTAGAACTGGTGTTGCTGAGATACCAGTTACCACTGACTAATTATTCGTACGTTCTTTTTCCATGAAAAACTTCGCAGATTTGACTTGAAATGCATTTTTCTATTTTTTATTTCATTCACAGTTTCACTGCTAGGCTGACTTGACCAAGGTATTCATATTCATTTAAATAGATTTTTAAACTAAAAATTAAATAGTGAATTTAGGAAACTGAATAATTTGAAATTTTATCACTCACCTTAAAACAATGACAGAAGTACCACTATAAATTCAGTTGTAAACGGAAGGAAAAGAAAATTAACGATCCACAGCCCAATTTGATCTGGCCTTCAGTGGTTGTAATTTTTTCAACCAATCGTAATACAGATGGAATGTATACAACAATGATTTCAACTTGTTACTTTTCAGGTTGCAATAACACTTGTACTACTCCCAGAAAATTCGGACACTTTAAAAATTTAATTATCTCTCTCTCTGACGCAGTCTCCAATTCGTCCTTGAAGAATAATAATTTTTAATTTAACGGGTATTAAAACCTTAAACACATCCGCGAACAATTAGCTGATCTTCCAAAAAAAAATTAACCAAATAATATTCAAAAACTACTAGTTATCAGTTCTCCTCTCGAACGAAAAAACACGCAGCAATTAAATATCATTAACTGCATTCATTCTGAAAAGAGTCAAAATTCCAGGAAAATGAAGGACACAAAATTCACTCCATCCAAAAACATTGTCCAGTAGTCACAAACCACAAATTTAATTTACTTGACGTTATTCTGTTCATTCACCCTTCATAAATATAATACTTTTTTTCTATGAACAACTTCTGGTTCTACTTACAACGTAATCACTCAAAATTTTAATTGTTCCAACTGAGGTCGGGCTAAAACACATGTACTCCCACCAATAATTTGTTCTCTTCTCTCTCCATCAAAAATTCCCTCTCGCCAAACAATTAATTAATCAAAACTTTTCACTCCTTCAACTCCCACCTTCACGCACTCCCACTTTTATACAAATTGTCAATTAGGAATTGAGGGTATTATCCCCCATTCCTCATTCCTCACCCATCAAAACCCTTCCCTCACCTCTTCTTATCAACTCAATTGTTTTTCACACCTCAAACACCCCAAAAAATATCTTGTTCCTCCCTCCTTCTCGATTCACTAATTGATTGAAAGTAAAATTGAGAATAATTTTAACTTCCTCCTCCTCCTCCGCATGCACACGAATGATTAGAGAGAATCTATATTTAAGGATAGGTTCACTGCTACTTCCGTCGTCCACTAAGTTTTGAAAAGTGATAAGCCTGCTGTTGAAGATGTGAATAATTTTGTGAAAAAGGAGTTTTCTCCATCTTCCATATTTAAAAAAGTTAATGATAACATTAACTAGTCGCCTCACATCTCTCACACAGAACAGACACAAAAACGACGAGAAGAAGAACCACCACCACTACCACCACTTAACAACAACATCAACACCTTGAACAACAAACAGCAGGCTGTGTGTAGTGCACCAGCAGTTGTACGTAGTAGTCCACCACGTTATTATACAGTTGTAAATGCGAAGAACAGAAGAACAACAAGAGTGTATGTGCGTTTGGATAACCTATTGTGTTTGGATAACATGAGGAGAGCCACGGAGGAGACACAGAGAGGAGCCAGAAAGTGAAGAGGCTCTTGTTTAAAAAAAACTCTCTGCCATGAGCCTTGTGTTTGGGAGCATGAGATTCCTTAACATGAGAGGGATGAAGGAGAAGGGTTTAGTTGAGAATGGATGGGAGCATGGGAGGGATAGGGAGATAATGCAAGTGTTTTCATCTTTCTGGTTGTCTAGGTTGAGGGGATTATACTGGTTATGTGTGAGGAGATGAGAATGTGGAATGTATGTATGAATGTATGGTGTTGAGAGAGAGAGGAGATTAGGCTGATGTGTGGTAGTAGGTGGTGGAATGAGAGAAGCATGCACTAGTCAAGTCAACAAATCGAGATGCAAAATACAATGAGGAGTGGATTGATGGAGAGAGGACAGGACATGCAGCCACAAAATACTTTTATGCGGAAATTATAATATTCTTTTGCATTTTTGGGTGAGCAGAGGGAAAAACAGGATTTATGAGATGTGAGGGTTTGTCTGTCTGTCTGCAAGTTGAGAGAATTTAGCGAGGTTGTAGTGTGGTCAATGTAAATTATGCAGGAAACTAAGTTGCTTTGCTTTTTGAGAGTAATTTAAAGTATTTGAAAATTAAAAATTAGGGCATTTCCGAGCCTTCAAAAAGCTTGAATCGACCGAGTCAAGCATTCGTTTCTTTTCCAAAAAAGAGTGGTCGAGCTGCTCTTTTCAGAAAAACCCTTTAAACCAATAAATATACCTAAAAATGCATGCAAACATTTCCACTTTCCTAATTATGTAATTCATTAATTTTTTCCAAAATTAATGCTTTATTCCATTCTTAAAACATCCAACTTTTCTTAAATTTCATAAAAAATTCAAGAATGTTTACTTGTATTATTTCCAAACTTTTATCGAATTCATAAGAGTTTTTACCAGCTCGGTCCGCCGAGCATCACAAAAAAGGCCATATTAAAAATATATTTAAAAATTGGGGAGGAATGAGGAGGTAAGAGCATATTGATAAGGCTATTTTTGTTATTGGAAGATAAATTGGAGGAACTATTTAGACGATCGCCGTGGCCAGCAACGATTTTTATCAAAATTTTTCAAATTTTGTGTATGGGATAGTT
>JAQIXX010002253.1:0-25823 GCA_034700605.1 Willowsia nigromaculata
GCCGTCCTCAGGCGGAGGAGCTCAAGCAAATAGCACAAGTCCGGCTGCCGGAGGGCTACCAAACTTCACACCAGATTTCTCTCGACTTTTCCCTCCCTTCATACCCACCTCGCTATCAGAAGCCTTGTTCTCACGTCTAGCTGGTGTCAGAATGGCGAATGGAGGTGCATCTGCAACATTTGAAGAGGAGCATCTGATTCACAACGCTGCAAAGCAACAGCAACTTGCTGATCAACAGCGCGCATCAAGTATGAGCCCACCTCCATCTTCGTCGGCAAACGGTCATTCCATGCTTAACTCTGCGTGTGGCAATACAAGCAGCAATGGAGCTGCTCTCTTGGGTTTATCATCAGCATCTCCAAAGTTGAAATCTTCGAGGAGTCCATCGCCATCTCTAAACCATTCATTGTCTCCTGCAAGCCACCTAGAAAATGGCAGTCACCCGTTCTCACATTACCCCAATGGGTCGTATTCATCTGCGGCTGCAGCACTCTACTCTGGTTTGTACCCTTCTCCTTACTTTCACTATCCTTCATTAACACCGTTCTTGGGTCATCACTCTTCGATTGGCGCAAATCATGAAGCCGTTTCAGCTTCAGGTCATCATCCTACTGATTTAGCAGCATTGTTTGATGGCAGGAGTGTGTCAAATATTCCGAAAAAGTCTCCTGTTTACGTGGTACATAAATCTGACAGACGTACTCCGTCTCCTGTAGTATCAGTTGTGTAATAATCAACTTTAATATTCAATCACTATTTCTTTGGTCTCGCACATGTAAACCCTACAGCTATTTTTCTACTTTTATTTGAGCATGGATTTCCTAATCCTAATATTAAACTCAAAGCCACTTGTTTGTCCCTGCATATTATAAGCTTATACTTTAAGTTATTTCAAGAGAAATAGTTTCTATTATTACTACTACTAATGTTTATCCGGATGCAATAATTTTTACTTGTAATAAAAAATACACCTGTTCTTATGAAAATGCAGGATGATATGATATGTTATGCAAGAGAGCATTATGTTAATGACCATTGTCTCGTATCTTACAAATGAACTAATAATAAGTCTTGGCCACATGAAAACTGCTACAGTTTTTCTTGTATGTAAACATGTTCTTTTTCCAGTTTTAAGTAATCTAGTAGATCAATGGCAGCTTACTTAAAGTTGGAGGTAATCATTGTAAAAAATGAAAATTGTCAATCGTGAGGTATGTATATTTGTAGGAAATAACTAAAAAAAACGCAAGAAAATAATCGTGATGGTAGTCGATTGTGCGTTATGAGTGCGGAGATATAGAGTCAATGGGTTAAGTAAATCGATGATTAAACTGTAGTGCATAGTGTTGTAGTTTCTGCCTAATTATTATAATTATCAATTTAATTGCTAAACATACAATCATTTAGGTGAACAAAGTGTTTCGTCTTAATTAAAAATAAAGTTTTATTAGTGTATAACATCAATATGAACATTACTTTATTTATTTGTTATATTATGTGTGTAAAGAAATCTCATTTTGAAGAACAGTTCATGATAAAAACGACCTTTTTGTTTTACACTCTTTTAATGGCTCTCTAATCTCTAATACATGATGCATGCATAAAGGGAAATCAGTGACGCCCATGTCATCGTCTCTACCTGATTACACCGACAATCATACAAAAGAGCAGTGCAATATAATGTGCTTTTGCTTAGATTCTTTTCAGCTGGATTACCGTAACTGTCCATTTTTGAGCGATTGAAGATCATTCAGGTTTTATTTTTTGGCAAACAAACCTTTTGTTCCAGTTATAAAAGAGATTAATTTTGCCTATTATGTACCACGTTTCTCTGATCATGAGCCGTATTTTACTTTACATCAAAGTAGTTTGTGCATGGTTTGTAGGACAATGCTTCACATCCATTTTATTTCATATCATCTTAATGACCTCCACAAAATCATACACATCAAAATTACATGACTCCACAATCTCAATAAAATGTATGCATCATTGAGAATACCGTCGCTCTTCAAACTCTCGCTTATCAAAGTCAAACAACAGTTGTGGAGTGTTAAGCCTATTATAAGGCATTCTATCATGAAATTCAGCTGTAAACAATTGGATAAGATAGCACAGCAATAAAGCATAATATGACATGCAAACAAAAGTAATTCATCATAAATCTCTAATCAACATAAAATGTCACAGATCACAGAGAACAAAGATGACTGACATTAAAAATGCATACAGGAAATTTCCACAAACACATTTAATGGTGAGCGTCATATCTTCTATTTTATTTTCATCGAATGAAATCGAATTTGTGAAAACGGTCAAACATCATCCGACTGCACAATAAAACTTCAGAGTCCAAAAACATGTTCAGATAGATACAAATAATGATAATTTTTTAAACATGAGTGTGAAATAGAATTTACTTCAATCGATCATCATACTTAGCTTATTTGCTAGGATGTCTAAAAGAATTTTCAACAATTTGACATTTTTTGTTAGTTTTACGTGCTTATGATCATCGTATTGACCAGACTATACATTTTCCTTTTATGCGCCTTTCCCCTATACTTTGTAGTTGGAGTTGTGTTGTAGTTTTATTCTAATTCATACACTTCAACTTTGTGTTTCTGATTCATGATATTAAGAGAATTTAAGAACTGTGTGCAACTGGATTTCCGACTACGGCCAGTCTATCCAATGCAATATTGTATATATTCTCTCTTGCTATAATTTTCTGTAGATTTGTGTTTATCTCAGTTGAAAAAATTTTTTTTAAGAACCTTTAACATTTTGGGGAGCATGAAGCACTAGAAGCATTCTTATCGCATCACACTGAAACAACGACAAGAATAAAAGAATCATGGAAGTAACATGATCGTACCTAAGAGGAAGAGCACAAAACTAAAGAGTTGCTCTGTCAGTCAATAGTGTAAACAATATGAATAAGGGGAAACAGAGAGGCCTATCTATTTCACTAGATAGTACAAGTCTCTATTCTCCCAGTCTCCTCTCATCCCTTTCTTGAGTTTTTTTTCAGGACGAACAACACTAGAAAAGAGAAAGAAGAACACAAAACGGAAATGGGAAGAGAAGACTCGAAGAAAAAAGACAACTCTAGCAGTTCTAGTCTTTCCCTTTCTCTTTATATTTTGTTAGGTAATGTAGAGCTCCCATTCTATTGTATTATTTTCCCCATATAACACACACATATCATCTTGATGTTTTCTCAGTTTCATGAACACTTTCTTTTTTCAATCTTCCCTCATGAAAGTGATTCTACCGGGAGAAGAAAAGCAATTCTCAAAAAGGTATAAATCAAAGGAGCCTTGCATCAAAAATAAAGTCTGAAAGAATGAGAAAGAGCCTTTCAGGAGGAGCACAGACTCTTACATTTACGATGATGGCGCTCAAGGCAAAAAGGACTCTTTGCTTTATGGAGTCATGAACTTTTTTGTTGTCAACTATATACCTTCCATTGTGCTTTTGTAAAAAAGGTCTCTTCTCATCACATAAAGTATTTTTAAAAGAAATTGGTGTGGTATATATAGCATTTCACGGAGAATTTTCAGAAGCATGATGCCAGTGCCATCATCATCATCAAAACAACATCTCACAACAACAGCATGTTTACGTTGATATGCATTATTCTTCTCTTTTCGTTTACGACTTTCAGTCACCCACGAAAAGCTAATAAAAAGAGTTTGTGGTATTTTCGTTTATTTCAAGAGACGTATAAGTAGAAAGAGAAAAAAATCTTCCCTCACTGTTGCTGCTTGTCTTTTTAGTAGCTCTTTTTTATTTTTCAGAAAAGGAGATTCCTAAACTATTACTAAATGGCTATAATAAGTGAGCATAATAGTCGCCTTTTTCTTTTCTTTGAGATTGGTTGGCAGTAAGAAAATGGAAGAAAAGGAGCAGACAACAGAGATGGCAAGCGGAGGAGAGACAGAAGAAGAGAGAATGTCGTATAATAATGTTTCTAAAGAAGATGCCGCTTTTTATAACAACACAAGAGAAAAGAGAAACGAGAAGTGAAAGCCGGGACTTTCTCTTATCACCAAACACCTTGGGGCCATTATGTCGAAATATATTGCCACCATATCCGCCCTTCATTACCCCAAACCAAAAACTAACAACATCATCACATGAAAACCACAAGAGGAGAAAATGAGAAACACCATTTTATGGAATGAAAGGGAGACAGAAAGAGAGAGCGAGAAAGAGAAATAGGAGGGAGGGTGACAGCCAGCCAGAAGTAAAAGGCGTTTTGGTAATAATACGCACCATTTTATTCCATTTACCTTAAATCAAGACAGTAGGCACAAGAAGTCATCATCATCATCATCATTTTCTTGGCGCTTTCTTTTCCCTCTGTCGACGACATCATCATCATTGCCATTATCATGAAAAACAGAGAATAGGCATCCGTACATGCATGAGGCTAGGAAAAAAAACAATATTTATCTTTACTCTGCAAACAACAACTGAAAAAGATATTCTTTCTAAAGCACATAAGCAGGCTCAGAATTGCAATAATGGAGCTAAATCTTTCTCTTTTCATTTTTCTCAAAAACGGCAAAAGTACCCAATTAAGGAACATAAAAACTCAAAAAAAGACAAAACATATAACTTGGCACTTGGTTTGGTTTTAAGCACCGGCGAAACGGAAAATGATGGCCCCTTTAATTTTGCTTGTCCATGATTTCAATCTTCTCTTTTCTTCCACATTCGTGTTAAGTTTCACGCGCTAAGTTTTGTGCTATCGAAAAGGAAGTATAGAGTCCCTTAGTTTTAACTTTCTGTAACATTTTCGTTTGTGGAGTAGTTTGTTAAGAAACGGAAAACCAAGGATTCACATTAAATATAAGTGCTACTACAACATTTACTCTATAATTCCCATCTATATTTCTTATTTCCTTTTGAAAATGTATATCTTTTCACCCATTATCCAGAGACTGAAATGATTCTGTACAATTACCAGCCAAGCCACGCCGCCTTTTTTCTCATACAATCAAACGGAAGGAGACCCAAGCTAAGAAGCATTCAAGAAGACGATGCGCCCAAAACTAACTGAAAACTGAATAGTTATCTCTAGTGTCATTATTTATCCATTAAAACTTCTTATACGACATCTTCGTTTTCTCTATCTTCATTGCACGTTGATGTGGATGAGGGAAGAGAGGTACTTCCTTTCTTTTATTTATTGCCGAGAAGATAATGTCGTGTCTGTATATATAACTTTCTCGCTTTTATTTCACAATTCATGGAAACATTTTTCTACTTGATTTCAGATATACACGTAAATGGTTGAAGGGGAAGAAACAAATAAAAGGGAGAAAGGAAAGGGTGTGGTTAGGTTACTTTGTTGCTTTCAGTGTACAATAAGTTATACCTAAGCGATATTATATCAAGCTCGGTTTTCAATTATTCCAAAAAATTCAGCTACCTATTTTAAATTTCATAGAGCGTTACAACAGCTTTGTAAGAAAATCATTGTTTTTCATCAAAGACAGAAAGTATAACTTGATAATGGATGCTTATGTTTAATACGAAAATTAAACTCGACGTTAGCCATGTGCAAAACTATGAAGGCATATTATGATGTATCAGAATAACCATTTATTTCATATATTTGCGATATCGTTGCTCTCGCCAGCAAAGGCTCCCTTTTCATTAACTTATTTACACAAAGGACGAACAAAGAGAAGACAATGGGATACCCAACATACACACAGGCAACATGGTAAAGCTTCCCGTTCATAGAAAGTTACAGAGTAAATAATAGTCGTTTCCGGAATTGTGTGTGGTGCCAATGTATAGGAACAGACAAAAACAACAATGGTCCATTTTTCGGCTATTTTGCTGCAATTCGTGCGAGTTCTCATTCAATGAATACGGATGCCAAACAAAACGATACAATAACAGAAAATATCATCATCAAGGATATAACAGTATGGTATACAATAAACCGACACACTGCCAACACCAACACCACTATCACATCTTTCTCTTGATCTTGACTTTTCCATTCACACATCATCCTTTTCAGTGTTTCCATTGAAAGACTTTCAGAGTCAATATGGCATTACACTCTTTTACTCACTTTCTCATTTCATCTCTGTGTTTTCCTTGTTACTCCTGCGAGGTGTCTATGGATTGTTGGTTTTGTTCCACAGAATACATTCAGCTTCCTCTTCTGAGAATCAATAGCCACTCTCATTATTATTATTTGTCCATTCAACAGAAGTGTTTCATGTACAAATGTAATATCTATCAGTCCAGAGTATATATAAGACATGTATTTTACTTTACTCGAAAAGCTTCACTTTCCTTCTGTAAATAAGAGACGGACAAGCTGAAATTGAAGTGAGGCAAAAGGAAGTGCTCTCAGTCCGTTCACTTGCTGCCAACATACGACCAATTTTCTAACAGAAAGAAGTAGGAAAAATCCAACCAACTTGCATATAGGCTGTTGCTGAAAAGCAATATCAGAAATCAACATCCACCTCTTCGTTTCATCCTTTATATTTGTTCTCTTTGTTCGTTAAAACACAATATATAAGATCAATTCGATAGCATCTCATTCTCTTTCTCGCCTTTCATGCGGTAGCCTCATTGTCTATATGTATGCGTTTATGCCTTTCACAGACATCTCAGAGTACATTCTAGAGGGATTGCCACTACCAACTACCATTACCTACCATTCTAAAAGCGTTTAAATTTTCTTTGCGTACATTTTAGCAACCAGCTAATTAATTTTAGTTTGTGATTTTTGCATCGGTATTCTGTAAGTTGTATAAGTCATAAACTAGCGTATAAAAGTTATGTACAAGAACAATCGACATCTTCTCTCAGCAACCCAACGTCTACAGCTTGATTTGATCACAGGTTTGTATAATGTTCATACAAATGTAGGGGATTATTGACGATCACTTCACCAGGTTTACTAGTTTTTGTAAAGAAAGAGATGAAATCAGATATCCTACAATGTGAAAACTTTGAAACATTTGAGTGTTTCGTGAAGTCGTCAAATAGGTGACAGGTACCATTATTACCAGTGTATAAGCAATAAACAGATTGCTAATAGGGGCGATCTAATACAATATTACAAACTTCCATTCATTTACATGTTATCATCAGCATCTTCTCGATCTCGTCATGATTATTATAGAAAATATACGTACACACACACCATGATTAATAACGGCAGCATTTAAAGGATTTAATTTTTATTAATATTTGTATTTTATAATCTATTATAACGGCTCATCACGCGTTAGATGATTTTTTGAATCCTTTATATGGAAATTCGCATTTCGACTGAGCAAACTTTGCTTTAAGATGTAGTATTGCTCGTAAATCCCACATTTGTAGCATAAAAGTAATAATTCACACTTTCTCACCCCATTTTTAGATGGATAAAAACCCTTTTGGGAGATGAAAAAGATGATAAGATTAAGAGCTGAGAAAGCTAGCGTTACATACAGATGCGATTTAGTTGACAGATTCAAGTGTAAGCCAAGGACCGTTCTCAACACTGCACACAGGGCAAATCGAAACCCAACAACGGGTTGGTTCAGGTTGTTCTATATAATGCAGAGAGTCAAGTGCAAGTGACTGGAAAATTTGGGTAAAACGGGTTGAAGAGAAATGCAAGATAATAAATAAATAATAAAAAGCAACAATAAGCACAACAACCACATAGTATGTGCTCGTCTATGCTACTATTTTCAGTGTTCCTCTTGACTTGTGAAAATAATAGAATGGAACCAAAAGCCCTTAGCCATTTCATCATACTTTTCCAGTCTTTCATATTGACGTTGTTCGTCCCCTTACTACTTTATACGAAATGCCGGATAAAAACCCGAAAATGCAAGTTGAATGACTTTCATTCAGTTTGTATTAGTATACAATTTTTTGTGAGGAGGCTTGAACCATACAATCTCATCTCATCATCACCCTTCGTTTCCCACTGTAATGTAAACGTAACAGTGTTACATGCTCTGCTACCCATAACTTGTGTACTGCTGCTTACATGAATAGAAAATGGATCAAAACTTGTTTTGCTGAACTGTGCAACTTTCTCCTCCATTTCTGTAAAAATACAAGAAAATTGAAATGCAGTCGACCACGAGTTGATTTAATAACAGTTTAATTTTTCTAAGGTATCAGGATGTAAATGCTTGGAAATGCGATGAAAATGAAAGCAAAAGTGTTTGTTGGTTTTTGAACAAAGCAATGAATACAGACAATATCAACAAAAAGGTATGTGTCATGAAAACACCTAAACTTCAGCAAGTTGAGCAAGAAAGTCAAGTAGATTTTAATTCTCTATGTAGCACTCTAAATCTATTTATGCACATAGCATTAGCTAGATTTAAAAGCAAACAGTCATAGTACAAATGTCCAGTGATGATCTCGTCTTTCATTTAAACTAGCTAGTTTGTTAACGAGGCTTCTCATTGTATTAATTTAAGTAAAGTTCTAGTTATGCGATTCACCTTTCAGTTTGGAGTTTGGGAGCAGAAATTTTGAATCATGGAGTATTTCATCTGTTGTTTCTGGTCATCCACGATGGCTAATTTTCTCCACTCAAAAAAAAAAATAACAAACCAAAGCAAATAGAAAAGGAATAACAAACAACCTTTTATCGCCAACAAATTGATATTCATCACCATAAATATCATGAATGAATCTATAAATTGCCGTCCATAGCCATGCCATATATTAAACCTAACTGCGTGTAAAATGTTTGCTACCACATGTATATGTTATTGACTTCAATACGAATCGTCTACAGCGCGCTCAAAATTTTTATCTTCATCTCTTGCTAGCAAAAAAAGCCTTTCTGTCTTGGCTGAAATTAGAGTAGAAAGAGACCATGATATAAACAGTCGACGACAGGCCCCTTTGTCGTGCCTGACGCAAAGTAGTGAAAATAAGAGGCGAGCTCAATAGCTACTTTAACTTTTATATACATAAAACCACCTCCACTACCGCACCGAATAAAGTAACAAAAAAGCCAGCCTGTTGTACTTGAGTTGAATTAGGGAGACCTTTTCCCTTTGTGTGCTATTGAATCAGAGCTTGTGAAAGAATTGAATGGGAATGGGACAGCTATACATGCAACAATGAATGCGAATCGATCATCATCAGCATCATCGCCACTGCTATTCTTCATGAATGCGATAGATCCATTTATGTATATTCGTCTTATTTGCACGTACGTATTCCTATAATAACGCGTTCCTTTGTGTACTTCTGTATTCATCGCCTCTTAGTAATCAGATCATGTACCAGGAAGAAAGAGGGAGTTTTCCCCAAAAACGAAACTTTGCTTACAAATTTATAAGCCATATAAATAGAAAATATTCCGCATTATTATTACAATATATAGGGTTGCTGCAAGCCACATTTTCCCTATTTTATATGACCGCTCACTGGTGACAAAATCTCACCCAAATACTACTCAAAACAGTTTGTTTTTACATGTATGAATAATATTTATACATAGGTAGACGTGTAAATATGACTAGGCAGATATACAATGCGAGTTCCTTTACTCCTACTCAACACTCCACCAACAAAGTGGTCTCAAGTTAACTGTTGAAACATGGATGGAATCGTGATTTACTCTGGTAAAAAACGAAGAAATTCTGTACAAAAAAGGTATTCAGTGAGTCGACCGACGATCACACAAGTTCTGGCTAAACATCCATAGAAGACACAATGGATACAAAGGAAAAAGCTTTTTATGTACAATTTCATGTGTGAATAAAAGAAACTTATCAAAACGGTACCGTTCACAATATTCTGCGGAGAGCATTGTGATTGTATGACTTTGAACAATTTATATTGTGTATTGTCCCTTTTCAAGAGGATACTGTCGCTTCTGACAGAGATGAGATTGGAGAGGCACAATGCAGTGTTAAAAGACATGTGCATTTTGACCATTTTGGTTTACAAGTGGTATGGCGATACATTAAAAATAGCGTATTATAGAATGAATGCAAAGGAAGAGCACTGACAACGTGACAATGAATGACAATGACAGTTGTGTGGCACAACAAACTGCTAAAATGACAATGTTACGCAAAGGAAAGAAAAGAAACTTTTATTCTTTTCTCGGCAAGAAGAGAAAAATAACTTGACTTTCTACACATCCCTTCAGCTTTCATCCCAACATTCAGGTTCAGTCAAGTAACTTTAAAGAATAACGAAAATCTTATACTTTTTCTTCTCATTTCTTTTTGATTTTTCAGTTTTGGAGAGAAATATAAACTGTTAATTACATTCAATTTATTAAATGTTTAATAAAGCGTTTAGGTTGAGTTTTTTGAAAGGCGAATTCATAAGTATGTAGCATCAAATTTTTATTCTATCTTCTTATTATCCATCAACATTTTATCTTAATAATAGCTATGCATTATTGTCATATACGAGCACTGGCATAACACGAACCATAACATAAAGCGATGCAAAACTTTTATTTTTTGATATGAGGTTTTGAAGAGAATAGGAACACAATTAATCTTAATTGTTTGTCAAGTTTTTACAGATAAACATTTCCCCGAAATATTTTGTTAGAGATCAGAATTTTTATGCACCATTAATAAACATTCAAAGGTGAAAGGATTTGGGATGCCGATATCATCCTACAACTACAGTACAGTAATGGAGCATAATGCTACCCAAGTTTAACAGTGACATTTTCCATTACCAAATATGTACGTTTTTTGGTCTATTATTGTGATAAATTTTCATCGCCAGCTTTTAAATCTGCAGGAATTTATTATGGAAAACTTGGTTTAAATTTACAATGGATTTGAAGGGTCAGAGGAACAATGAACAAAAATGATGTAGGCCTGAGACCTGTCAACCAACGCGACAATGAGTTCTAAAACAGCCATAATTATGATTAATGATTGTACACCTATCGTTCACCGATTAAAGTCAGTTTGTGAAATGCACACAGAGACAATTTATTAGCTGTAAAAATTCGTATTAAGGCATAATATTGAAAATTAGCAGAAAACAAAATATATCATAGGCATGTAATTTACACAGATTTATTCACCAATCCTGGCTCCCACAACTGAGGGGTACTGTTGGAATCATTGCATTGTGAATTATTTTATT
Organism: Willowsia nigromaculata; assembly: GCA_034700605.1. Taxonomy (NCBI): domain Eukaryota; kingdom Metazoa; phylum Arthropoda; class Collembola; order Entomobryomorpha; family Entomobryidae; genus Willowsia; species Willowsia nigromaculata. The sequence continues at coordinate 11,137 of JAQIXX010002253.1, forward strand.
GAAATCATTAGTAATGTAAAATCATGTTATCTATGAGAAACAATTTGTAAATTACATTCAAAAGTATGCATGAAACAAAAATACGAATTGGTAGTATAGCTACACTGCTGTATCCTGTTCGAGGAGAACGGATGTCAAAATGTTTAATCAAAGTTTCTGTGTATGTTGAATATTAGTTTGTATCAAGTAATCAAATTTTTTAACAATGTCAAGAATTGTGAGATAATTACCACAGGAAATAATGAACTTAATAATGAAAATCAAAACCCGATTGTACCAACAAAAACTCGTTGGAAAAAACATCATGAAAAGTCTTTCAATTTATTTTATTACATTCAAACGTAAATTTCTCTCAAAAGAAACACATTTTTACAACAAATAATCTCATAATTTGTCGCATATTTTATTGCACTTAAAAATTCTATTCAAACTATTTCATCTGACGATTTACATATAAATAATAGGAAGATAAGCATACATGTATTAACCATGAGCAATAAAAGCTGTCAATAAGAATGTCGTCGGAAATAAAGGAACTTGCCTAAAAATTGTCTAAAGCATATGGATTGTGCTTTGTATTCAAAGAAGTCCAAAGTTTTATGCTAAAGTTGCTCTTTTTCCTTTTCCTGGCTGCATTTTCAACTGTTTGTCTGTCTCGCCTTCTATCTTTGTTCCAGCTTGTATAAGTTGCTTGGCTCCATCCTGCTTACCACTCTTAGATACAGCGAATTCATGATATCTACGAATTGAATAAAATAAATGCGACACTAAATTTCAAAACTTTGAGAATTAACCATCCCATCCCCTGATTCACAAGGACACAAAGATTCAATAACATATAACAAGTAAAAACACACAATAATTTCACAGAGATGGCGGTCCAAAAGCCCGCTTTCAATAATGACGATAATAAGTTATGAGTTTTCGAAACTTTAGGTCATGAAAATTTACATAAGTAATTCTCATGCTTGTTATTTTTTAAGCAAAACAGCACATTCTTACAAACACATGCAATAAAAGCAAAAGAAAGAAAAAAAGAATACAAGCCAGATTAAACTAGAAAACTTACATTGCCTGAAACTTCCGGTATTCCTGCCCCTGAACCGATGGCTTGAAATCCTTTAAAGCAGCTAGCAGACTTTGTTTGGTAACTTGTACTTCCTGAAAAAACAACCATTGAATTCACTCTCATGTTTTGTTGATTTTCTTTCATTCAGATTCCCTCCCAAAATACAGTTTTTATCTTTTTATGCAAATTCACCAGAGACTGAGTAATTCGAATCTAATGGTGAGCAAAGAAAAATGATGAAAATTTGAGCACTCAATTCATTGAACACAAAAAACGTAATACGGATGACTTGAATTAAAATATGCATATAATACTGTAATAAAACATTTCATTCGTTCATAGTGCTACCCACACTTATAAGCCTATGTAATTATGCATGAATACATGTTAAATATTTTATGATTTACCTGAGCACACAGGGCAGCTGTCGAATCCGTAGAGTTACCTCGGCCTTTCAATTTAGCTCCGTCATTGTTGTCCAGCTTGCCTAAAGCATTGATAGCAAAGTATCAAATACCGTTTTGGTAACCGTAAAATGAAAATTAATTACAACATTCTTTAATAATGACGGTGAAACATTTGTTAGGAGAAAGACATATGGAACTGACAGGAGGCCTAAGTCTGTAAATCAATTATTACTATTTATTGCAATACCACTGAGAAAGCTAAAGGTAAACTCAACTCAAGTGTATTCATTTTGTTTTTCATAAAGCCGTGGGCCGTGGCTAGATAAAAAACAAGGCTTTATTATACCTTTCATTGCCAGTCTTCTTCTGTTCAGGTTCATTCATTTTTACTCACACATGAGACAATAGAAATCGATTCCCTTCGGAAAAATCAGACGTTTTTTACTACTCAAATGTCAAAACTTATATCTACTTTTCTGCTTACCTTTTTACAGGCTTTTGCATTCTACCTTCGTACATGGACGCGTTAATAGTTACATAATATTTTATCGAATCAAATGCCGTACTTTATTTCACTTCATTAAGTGAAAGCATACAATTGTTCCACTTGTTATCATCCATAAGCAAATAAAAACATTCAAAATATCATAAAAGCTGGTGAAATACTAAATCCATTTCACAACAATTTAATACAAAAGACTCACTCAAGTGTTCCTGAACAACAGAAAGTTGTGCTGTAAACAAGAGGGCATTCAGGTCTGCTCCGGTGAAGCCCTCAGTGAGTGTGCAAATCTCGTTCCAGTCTGACTCATTCCCTAATTTGAGACCCACTTGAGAACTCATTGCTGCAATAATTTCTTTTCTTTCATCCTGTACGAATTCAATCAAAATACATGCATGAATATCTCTTTCATTTCATATGTAGTCATCACTGTCCATATACAATGAATAATCATGAAGTGGCGTTTCTTGCAATTTTTAACATAATGATCCTTCCAAAATGTTGTGAATGCTACCTTAGAGGGTAAATCAAAGAATAAATGCTTGTCCAATCTGCCCGGTCTTAGAGCAGCGGGATCAATCAGATCTGGACGGGATGTTGCAGCAATTAAATATACACCTTCGCCAAGCCCTCCATCAACCCCATCCATCTCCGATAAAAACTGATTGACAACTCGGTCTGTCACACCGCTTGAATCATGTCCTCTCCTGAGAAATTTATCGAGTAAAAAAGGAGATTGTGGTAAAGCCGACTTTTTCAGCCTTGTCTACTGAATTCAAAATTATAAAAGATACATAAAGCATACATGGAGTTCCCCTAAATGATTGGACTAATAGGCCCCTGAAATTTTTTAATAAATTCAAATGCAGCACTACGCAGTCTTCCCTTTTCCACCTTCCAACCTGACATGATCATTCATAATTAACACTATCCCTATTGTTTGATAGCAAACGCAAATACATACATCTATCACAAACAACAATATTTTATGTAACAATCCTTATTCTACCCAGTTTTATCGTTCACTGGCATCTGTGTTGCAGTTTGTCATCCACCAAGTTTTTATCTTGGTGTCAAATTGGAAAGTTTTTTATTTTATTTGAATGTAAATGCATACGATAAAAAGGAAGCCTTCAAATTTTAGACATATCAGGCCAACAACAACTTATAATATTTGTATTTACTAACCAGCAAGCGAAAGGAGCATCAGGTGTAATTACGTTTATCTAAAAGATTATATATTGAAGTGATGGAACACATTTCGTCCATTATTTACCTCATGAAAGACTCGGCTGTGTTGCGTTTAAAGAGTTTAATTGTGTACATAATGAGGTATGAAAGGGCCTTTGATTCGGTGTATGAATAATGAAACTGACAAAAGCAACAAAAGTGAGATATGGTTCGAGACTTAAAACCTTGAATTAAAAAAAGATAGCAGTAACATTGTTGGGATCACAATGCATGAATACAAAACAACACCTCGATTGGTATATCTTGTCTCCTTGTTTATCTCTATGCTTTTTTTGTGCATGTAGAAGCATATCTACACTATAAAAATGAAGCAACTCTTATTGTCAAGTTGTCATAATGCATTTATATGAGCCCAAACAATAGAAACAATCACATTATTTTCTAGTCATATCCAGTCTCCCCTTGCTTTCTTTTTCTCATAATCTTCATCGTGCCGTGCCGTATCTCAGCCTGATATACCAATGTTCGTATGAATGCAAAATGCAAGCGTTTTCTACAATGAAACATGAAATTGAGCAAGCAGCCAAATTGATATCAAGGATTGCTAGTTTCAGTAACCAGGAAAAAAATTCCAATGAACATTTTATGAAATGCCCTTATGACTGCTGGTATGTATTTGTAATGAATTATTTTGTCCATTAGATTAAAGATGTACGATTGGCAATATTTCGAAGGTGTGCTACAAATAATGCTATAAAAAGGATGCATTTGAGATAAAATAGAGATGCACAGACACAGAATCTTTCTTTTAAGTCTTTAAGTAAAACACATACTTGTGGTATGTTTGATAAAGTGTACATGCTTATCAGTTAGTTATCGCATTGGAGTACAATGCATCTAATGTCATTTTCATCGCTCCGTGTATTTCGTTTAATGACAATTCCTTAATTTCAAGTGCATATCAGAAAAGTTTTCGGGAGACAGGTAAGATTACAAAAGAAAGGTACTTATTTTTATGGTTGGTCGGTTGTGAATTGTGAAGTGAATATTGCGCGATGTGTGATATAAAATAAAAATAGTAACAATAATCATAATAGTCGGAATAATAGTGTTAAATAGAAATATGTAATAAGTCATTGTCATTTTTGCATTGTAGTGATTTTCATTGTGTGCATGCATGCATTATTATTATTATCAAAATTATTGTTGTGTGTTATTTTGTACAGTGAATGTATGCTACACAGAGCGGCTCAGTGACTCCGCTTTTCTTCAGTCGTTCATAGATGTAATCAAGCAATAATAGTAGCAAAAAATGCTTGCTGGCCCATCTACGTCTGCCCGTCCGCCTACTTCATTAAGCCACTATTCATACAAACACAAGAGAGTCAAACCTTCCTTTTTTCTCTTTCGGAACAATACCGAAAGAATGGAAAGATCATTGTGCGTTTATGAGATATACACAATGATAATTTTTCACCCTTTTCTGCTCCCCTTTTCCACACGTATAACTTGTAAATATACTCAAAGTGTACATAACTCAAATCTCCGGATTCTAAAATACGTATGATAGAATTTCTTAAATGTAGCATATTATTCACATTGAAAATGTTTTTTTGAATATTATGCATGAAGGCTGTTAAATTCTGGAAATTGGCCTATTTTTAAACATGAACATACTCCTGATGCATAATGATTCTTGGATTAAATAATAATTGTCACTGAAACATGAGTGCATGAAAATTTCTTTGAGAAAAATCAAGAAAAACTTCCAATTCCACCTGATACTACCCATTATACTGCAAATACATTATTATATACTTTCAAATTTGAAACAACTCCATAATTAACAAGATTCCTATACAAATTCTCATTGGTATGTGTTTATAGTGAAAAATGACAGGGCAAATGCAAATGTCCCCAACATAAGTAAGTGTCTTAACTATTTCAATCCAATGAAGAAAATTATTTTTCTGCTTACCTTGGAACAAGACTATCAAACTCGTCAAAGAAGAGAATGCATGGACGGGACTCTCTCGCTCTACGTTTTTCAAATCATTTACATGTGAACATTCATTCATGATAAATACAACCCGTTTCAATCCAACGTGCATAAAATAAAACTAAAATAGTTTCTTCTCGCATTAGAAATATTCTGTACTGATTGTAAAGATTCATTTAAGATTGATACCTGTTAAATACGTCTTGCACAGCCTGCTCACTTGCCCCAATATACTTTGATAAAAGTTCCGGTCCTTTTACATGAATAAACTTCACATTGACAATCGTTTGGATGGCCATTCCCATAATAGATTTTCCCGTTCCAGGATATCCGTAAAACAGAATGCCACAAGGAAGTCTCACGGGGGCATTTTTGAAGAATTGTGGAAACTATAAGACAATTTGTTGCGATTACAGTATTTTTAAAATGCAAATTAAATTACCCATTTCTTTTTCACAATATTCTTGCTTAATAACAATAACCTTTATAGGCCACTCCAGTATTTTTTTCAATTCCTGTTTTACACCATTCAGCCCACCGATAGAGTCCCATGAAATCATGAGTTTATTTGACTGCTGCTTTCTCTTGCTCATTTCATTCAAATCCGTAGAAAATCTGATTTCCTCTTGCAGTATTTCATTAAAAACTTTCATTCGCTCATTGACATCTTCATTGGTTTTAATATTATTTCTCCCACAGGCTGCATCCCCACCGCCACTTGACGACACGTGTCCTCCTCCAGCTACTCGACCAGTTGATTCATAATCTGGTTGCGACTGTAAATAAGCTCCCCATTTTTTGGCCACATTAACAAGAAACTGTGGGGTAGCATTTTGTTCATGGGTTGAACCCAAAGCGAAAGCTATCTTCTCCGCCAGTTCATCGTCTCTTCCCAGAATGCAACAAAGATCATGAGCAGCATCACTAATGCCATTGTCTTGCAATGCCCCAAACTTCGTTACAGTGAGAGAAGTGTCTTCATTTTTGTCATTACAATGAACGATCTGATTATCACTGGATTTTGTGGATGTCTTTACAACTGTTTGCTTGATGCAACCTAAATCTTCACTTCCTGAGTTGTTTAGATAACGCTTTAGGCATGCGGTGAAAATGTCCAATCTCTCTGACTGTCGATACCGTACAGTGGTTTAAAACATGATTGCGTTGATGGCATTGTCAATGGGAATTGTGGAGTTGATAAGATAAGAAACAAAATAATATTTATGTCCAGATTATTAACAAATGTGCCTAGATATGTGGGTAAATGCAGAGCAGAAAATGTTTTAAATCTTGCATAAAATATAAATTTTAACCTTGGTTGGAGAAGGAATTTTTATGTACTTTTGAAAGAAGTGAAACCCAGGGCGAGATTTCCAATAGCCATTTAGAGTTTCCGCACTAATAGCGGTACAAATCACGACTATACGCTCGTTTCTCAACTTTGTAAGAATATCGTACAAGGTTTCGCTCATTCTACAGTTTTGAAAATTATACGGATTAAAGACAATAAGGGGATTTATAATACCAAAGAGGATGTACTCGGTGTACGCTTGAGTTTGTTTGGAGAAACGATAAAATAAAATGATAGCTTATCGCTTACTTATACTGTAGAAATTCTTCCTGTTGGCTTTGATCGGTTTTTGGGGCAGCAATGAGAACATCAATATCATCCAAAATCAACACGGATGGTTGTCTCTCCTCCAAAGAGTGAATTCGTTTGGACAGTTCTTTCTCCATGCTTTCCGGTTTCTTCCCCCGTAGTTTGGCACAATTAACAACTTCATGATGAATGAAGTACGGTGGAAGTGAGAGAGAGTTGATGATGGCATTCGCCAATGACGTTTTTCCCGAGCCTGATGGGCCTGATATTAAGTGCATTGCAAAGCAGTGAAATTAAGAAAATTAATTATAGTCACATTACAGAGTAATTTCACAGCAGAGTTTAATGTTTTAAGTTTCAGTGCGTTAACGTTGCATGTACCTTGAATTAAAAGAGAACCAAATTCAGGTCCCTGAAAGTTATTTTCATGTGTTTGACCGTTTAGTATTAGAGATGACTTTACAAAGTCAAGACATTCATTCACCGTTCTCCCAAAACCACTGAAAGTGAAATAATTAAAGTTAAAGTTGTATGACAAAATCTGGATTGCTGAATTTATATGTAAACGTTAATTCATTTTACCGAAACTGATTTTCCAGTTGTAACATTGCGTCAGTTTTCCTAGACACTACACAATGATTGGGAAATGGTGAACTTGACATTTCAGGGAGTGCACATATCCAAGCCCATGTTTTAATCCCAAATTTTTTTGATTGTATGAATTCAGGGTGTAAATAAATGCAAGGTATGTTTGTGTGAGGTACAAGAGTTTTGACCACATTGCTTTCAATATTATCTAGGAAAAATAACTTTATGATGGAATAATCGGCGGCAGCTAGCTGGACACCATCACTGTCATCAATGCTTCCGAATAATTTCACAAAGAGGCTCTCCTGGCTATCTGGAATTTTTGTCTGAAAATGGGATTTATACGTGAATCCATGGAACATGTTAGAAAGTAATAACGCTTCACTTGGAAGAAAATCCAGTGACGATGAGATGGACAGAGGATGGATTCGTAATTTCTGATGCATTTGTAATTTCTTGGGAAGTATGCATTTCGTTGATGAGGAAATAGACGGAATTGTGATTTCCGAGTTTGCACATAAAATTCCATACTCAGATGCAGGAAAAATCTTATCTACATTTTAAAACGGAAAATATGTCACGATATTATCACCATTTACATTTACATTGAAATTCCTTCGTAATATAACGTACCTATTTTTAGATATATGACCATTGATTTGGAAAGCCAAAAAGGGAACGATTGACCGGGGTAGACAACACGTAATTGATTTAATAACTCGGTCGTTACGAACTCAGCATTTGTTTCCTAAAATGATTGAACGTAGTAAAAAAAGTTTCCAATTCATAGAATACATTTTTATGAATGCTGGAATGAAATTATGGTAATTGTCAAAATTGTATGAAATGTGTTTGACAAACCAGAATTTCCCAATCGTCTCTTGAACAACATGATACTTCAGCAGTTGTGACAATCGCAGCATTTTGGTCTTCCCAGAACATAACTTGCTCACCGTCTTTGATTTTCAGAATTTTCCCATACTTCCCATTTATTTTAATGACGTTTGTAAAACTTTCTCCACTCCTTCTTGCATGAAGGGAGGCCGAAGAAACAACTGATAAAAAATGTTTCTCGCCATCTTCTTTTTGAATCCCAATAACCTAATTGAATGCATTTCCTTCAGCTTATACTGCTCGTAGATAATAATTTTAATGTTTTATTCCGTTTTACAGAAGATACATATATTGTTCCTTACCTTCACATTTTCAAGTGCGGAGTTATACGACAGAGGCCAAGAGACTGTTGAGAAACAGTTCGTTTGTAAATTCGTGTATTCTACTTTTGCTGACCCTTTCATTTTTCACAGGAGGAGTCATCAACAATGAAAACTTTGCTCTGACTATAATCAAATGATAAATTAAAATTGTGTACATTATTGTTGGGAAGTGTAAAGTTAACTTGACTATACCGAATTATGAAAGACGATAGAAAGGGGAAAAAAACTCTCATCATCATTTTTGAATGTTAGGCAAGATCTAATGGTCTGTAATTATTTTTAATTTGACGATTGAAATTCTACATATGAAATTATGCATGCTGCGCTCATAAACTGTGGTGGTAAGCATTGAGAATAATACAACAACGAGCGGAATCACAAGGATGTATAAATAACGCCATCTCGATTCAGTTGGCCCACTAACTCACGGAACTAAGACTCCCAGATTCACAAGAGTGCTTAGATGGCAGGCTTTTCTAAATGTCTTAAATGATATCCTTTGTTCTTCCATTGTTGAATTTTTAGACTTGTAAGTTTTCTCTTCATGCGTTCTTCTATAAGTCGGAACCATTGTATTGCTTTATTGAAGTGACATACTTGTAAATGGTGCATATAGTTTAAGAAAATACTGCAAGTACCAAGCCAGTTTAGACATGCATGCGTAATATGAACGAAAACTGCGATGCGAAAATTACATAGTTTACAAAGAGCATCATCGGAAATTAAAGTGAAATCCATTTAGGTTAAACCAGACAGAAGAAAGTGAAATGCTATATCATTCTTTAATATTGTTCACTGGGGCTATGTAAGATTGTAACAAAACGCTTTTTTATGTCCGTGCTGTGCTGCAACTTGGCTTTCATACAACAGTTTATGATATTTCTTAGAATAATAGTTCATCAAATTAATTCAAACTAACATTGAGCGTGAAAAATAATAGTTTTAAACTTGAATTTGCATGAAACAATTGATTTTCCTATACGAACGAGAACGAACGTTTTGTTATTTCCCTGCCAAAAGGTGCTACTAATATAATCAAAAATCAATTCATCCACGTTTTGCTTCAAACGCAATTCAAGCTCCCCACTAACTTGATAGATATTGATGCATCGACCTCCAAAACACCTCCACACATTATCCAATTCCAACAAATTCCTACTTATTTATGGGACATCTAAATCGTCATGTTGTATTATAAAAGTGCATACTGAATACTACAGAATGTGAAAGAATTCTCGATCCATCCTAAATTATTGTTTCAAGCCAAAAATGTACCTACTCTATGTGAATTATAATTAAAACCACATATAAGTCTATACACATTATATATGAACATTATGAACGCAGTGGGTATAACCTCTCGATATGTAAGAATTCTCTTTTGCTTTTGACTCGCACAAGCGCATCGCTGTGACGCAGCGTCGATGCTCAAGTATAAAATGACCGTATTCAGCCCATAATTTCCCCTTCATGCATATCCACACATATTCAAGTCTTGTTCCAACGTCCTCCATGAAGTAAAAAACGGGGATTCACCCAGCCAGCTACAAAACGTAAACTATTCTATACTCTCCATATTCATACGTTACCATAATATTCTACTCGCAGCGTACTTTTCTGTGTTTCTAGTTTCTTCTCTGCTGCCCTACACAGTACAACAGCCTACATTTAAGCATCGAACAGAAGCAGACATAAAACGCAGAAAGAAGAAAGCAAAAATAAAACTTGATTCTCTTCACTCACCCTCCACCAGCCTGACAACCTCCTCCAAATCCAATCCCAAAGATTCTGCCAAAAATCTAGAATCAAAATTTGGCAAATTTATTCGTAAAAAGTAACTGTTTCAGTAACATTCTTTCCCAATGCAAACTCAATTCAAAGGGTATTTCTATTTTTACACGTTTGCAACAATTATCTCCTGCACAATATATAACACCACATAAATACACCACACAATACTTTTCCATTTGTTAGGTATATACTATCGTTAAACTGTAAAGTAAAACACATACGTGAAACAGCAGCAGAAGTGTAGAAACCTTTTCGATCGCTAGCATCAGTGGTGGTGGTGTATTTCAAAGGCTGGAGATATAGCTGCGCTACAGATACGAACATCTCTCTGACTTGTGCAGTAGTAAAAAAGGTGAATAGATGGATAAGAGGGAGATATAGGGACAGTCTATTCACGAAGGAGATCGCTGTTAATTGTTTGTGGGTTCTGTTCTGTGTCCTTGTTTCGTTTTTCTCATGTGAGGGTATTGGACTATTTGTGCTCTCGCTATCTGGGTGGAATTGAGTAAAAAACGAGAGGTTATTGCTGCATAATATTTTGCCTTGCTGAGGTTGCACCACTGTTTGTTGTGAAGAAGAAGTTTTTAAATGTGATGGCAAAGGATTATCAGAAAATGGACATTGGTCGTGGGGAAAAGAGGAAATAATGAAACACGAAATGTTTATGAAGATGTGAGAGTCTGCAGCGGGAAATCTGCAGAGAATTGACTTGTTTTTAAATTAAAAGAAAGTAATCAGTAGTTATGTGACTTGTGTAAAGGATTGCAACGTGCCTGGGACCGTGTGTGTCTAAATAATTACTTTATCTCGTGCGTGAAGTGGTGTGTAAACTGATAAGATAGATAATTATTCAGAATGGGTCGGAGTAAAAGAAGCCGTTCAAAGTCCTTATCGCGGTCTTCAAGGTCGCCCTCAAGATCTAATCGCAGACATGGAAGCCGAAGTCATCACAGTAAATCGAAGAAGAGTAGGAGTAGCAAAAGATCTCGCTCGCGTGAAAGACTGGCAAGGGAAAGGGACAGAAAGTCTCGGAGAACTAATAAAGACAGGCGCACAAGATCTCCTTCATCGTAAGGCTTTTTAACTAATGACTGATTTAACTTTACATAACTAATTACACGTAATATTTTGTGATACGTTTCATAAGCTCAATTCAGATTAATGTTTAAATGTGTTTAGATCCAGCAGTAGTAGTGGAAGCTCGAGTTCACGTAGTCGAAGTCGTAGTAGTCGACCTGCGAAAGAGTTGGAACGTGTGGCGGAGCTGGAACGTCAAAGGTAAACTACATGATTTGTAATATAATTGCGTGATTTTTTTCGATTAAACGTCGAAGACCGAGCTTGCTAACTGTGTATTTGATTTATTTGATGTTGTACAGGCGTCAGAAGGAACTGGAAGCAAAGCTTGTGGAAGAGGAGACAGCCAAAAGAATAGAAGAACTGGTAGCTAAACGTGTCGCCGAAGAACTAGAAAGACGGAAGGATGAAATTGAGGCGGAAGTGATGCGTCGTGTTCAGGAAGCCAAAGAGAAAATGGAGAAGGAGATGATGGAAGAGCTTCAGCGTCAAAAAATGGCACAACTGGAAGAAGAAAGAAAACGAGAGGTAGCTATATCTTCCTCTAAACCTCTATCGTTGTTACTTCATGATGATCTGTTTTACAATGCTAATGAATGCGATGACACTGATGATTACCTCTCATTCCTGCACTACGAAGAGGATGAGAAATTATTCCCTTTTCGAAAGAATAGTAGCAGCTTTTCGTTCGCAGTTGATCTCGATCATTTCGCTCTGCTCCATGACTCCGTGGCAAGTACTTACGTAACTCTATATCACCTACTTGTCGCGTGTCTCAAAAATCTTAGAAGATAATTTTTATGTATACTTCTCTGTAAATATTACTTTCTTTCTAAATACTCGAATCAGAATGTACTTATTTATTTTTATATGAAACCGCATCGCAAGACTTTAAGACACATTTACAATCTTTTTTGTCAAACGTAAAACTGAGAATAAGCTGTCTTTGTGAACTGAAGTACTAGAATTAAGGGAAACCAGAGATTTAGGAAATTAACTTTCAAAACGTAATAAGACGTTATATAACGTACTCCAACTTTACTTGTTGAGTACTGACGCAGACCTAAAATGTATTTGAAATGGACGAAATATATCTTTGAAACCGAATTACTAAATTTGAACATGTAGAGTGGGCTGGACCTAGTAGATTAGCTGATGTATGAAGGTGGCGGAGCAGAAGGAAAAAAAAAACAAGACAATGAGGAATGGTTTTGAGTTTTGAAAAAGTATACATGCAACAGGAATATAGTAAAATGGAGCAGAGCTAGTTTGTACCTTTCATAATATTTAGTGTAATTTGTTAGTATTGGGCAGGTTTTTGTGATAGTTAACAATCATGCCATGTAGCCTTACTGCACCAACTGGTCTACTACGGTGCCAGTACACTCATGGAGGGCATACTTTTAATTTTCAAATGGTAGACCTTATTATTTCACATGCAAGAACACCTCACATAAACTTATAGGACTTCAAACATGTTTGGCATAAAGTCCGTGACTCATGATCAGATCTGATCGACACTAACCGTACCGTAACGTAACCCAAGCCTTTCCTGCAACGCTGCTACGATTTAGCCTAGTGACGTCTTGTGATGAACTGAAAATTCCCCCTCTCATGTCGTCCATCTATTTTGTTTGAGTAAGGATTTGTGCGCCTCCTCATTTAACCTTTTGCTTTTGTCATTTTAATTTATTCACAAACAAGTGTATCAATCGATGAATTGCAAAGTGAAATGTAGTTTAATTGGCAACATGGTCGCTGTATCTGCATAAGTCTAATCGTGGAGCATTATAAAGTCAAAAGTGGGATGGTCCCGTAAAAAGAGTGATCGATGTATGGAACTACCGTATTTGCTCTAATAAACCCCCATATTCTAATAATACCCCATCTCTAATAATTCCCCACCTTAGACCAGCGATTTTCGCTAATTCCCCACTATTCTAATAATTCCCCACTATCCTGGTAATTCCTCACTATTCCAGTAATTCCCCACCCCAAAATTTGGAGGGAAGTCATTTTAGTCATCTAGTGAACTTTATGAGAGTATTCATTCGACTTATATGTCACCGTTCTTGTATTTAAAAGAGCGATTTGCACAAGTTGGTGATTGAATGGGTATAAACAAACAATTTCACCCCTTCCTTTTGTTATTTTGCATTAAATGTGCGAGTATATTTGCAAACTTCAATTGAATTAATTCGAATTCGAATAATTATTCGCAAGATTTTGCCAGAATTTGGTAATTCCCCACTATTCTAATAATGCCCCATCTCTAATAATTCCCCACCCTAGACCAGCAATTTTCGCTAATTCCCCAGGGGAATTATTAGAGCATTTATGGTACCTGAATTTCATCAAAACCTGAATTTCCATTTTACGTCTTAAGTTTTCTTAAAAATCTCGAATTTACCTAAAAATATTGTCAACTTCATTCAAAATCTTCCTAAATTTCTTCAAAATATCTGAAATTTTCTGCAAAATCTCTTAGATTTCCTTCAAAGTATTACTGATTGCTTTCAAAATATCCCAAATTTCCTTAAAATTCTCTTGCTCCTTATAACTTATTCAAATTTCCTTAAAATTCTCTTGCTCCTTAAAACTCTTTCAAATTTCCTTGGAATTCTCTCAAATTTCCTTGAAATTCTCTTAAATGTCCTTAAAATTCTCTTAAATTTCCTTGAAATTCTCTTAAATTTCCTTGAAATTCTCACAAATTTCCTTACAATTCTCTCAAATTTCCTTACAATTCTCACAAATTTCCTTACAATTCTCTCAAATTTCCTTACAATTCTCTCTCATTTCCTTACAATTATCTCAAATTTCCTTACAATTCTCTCTCATTTCCTTAAAAATCATTCAAATTTCCATGAAATTCTGTCAGAGTTCCCTCAATATATACAAAGTTGTGTTCAAAATATCTCAAATTTTCTTTCAATGCTTCGCAGAGCAAAATATGCTTTTTGTAGCTTCAAGATACGCAAAACTGGCTGAAACTCGATTTGAAATCATGAAAATGCTTCAAAATTAGCAAAATTTTTTGAGCATGTATAAAATGCTGTGTTTTCTTATATACCAGAAAAGAAATTTGCCCCCTCCTGGATCAAGTTCTGGATACGCCAGTGAATCCAAAGGCGCAGTACCTGAATGCAGTACACCTCACGTGAACAGTGCCATCAAAATCCCCACACATGCTCAATATATTTATGAAAGCTTATACGCAGTTTACTCAGGTAAGTAAAGCAGTGC
>JAQIXX010002254.1:0-25822 GCA_034700605.1 Willowsia nigromaculata
CCTGGAGGACCCTGGGGGCCTGTGGGGCCGTCTTTACCACTGAGTCCGGGTAAGCCTCTCGGACCCATGTCTCCTTTTGGCCCAATAGGACCAGCAGGTCCGAATTCTCCAATAGGTCCTGGAGGTCCTGGTGGTCCAGGGGCACCTTTCATAGCTGCTTCACCATTCAAACCTTTTCGTCCCTACAAAGAGATTGCAGTTTTATGATTTCATGTTGAACCCACAGTTACATAGTTCAGGGATAAAACCTCTCAACAAATACCTTGATAACTGTCATTTGTGACCTTTTCCAACGTACAACCCAATAACCCGTTATATAATTTTATCGTCAACGTACATACTTTTCATGCAACGAGAGAACAAAACACAAAAGCAAAAGCAAAGCATAATGCAAAAACAAAGTTTTTTTTTCGAAGACAGATTAATCAAAAAGTACCCTTTTCCCTCTTTTGCCACGTGGGCCTTTTTCTCCGTTAGGACCTATCGGACCTGGCTCACCTCTATCTCCCTTAGGCCCAGCAACCCCTAGCGTATAAAATTGGGTTAGGTTAAATAAAAGGCCCAGTGAGTACAATTTGATTCAGACTCACAGGGAATAAAAATTATATTAGTAGAAAGCATGCATTATAAGAAAAATCAAAGAAACGAAAATGTAGGAAACAAAGACCTTGTGGTCCTGGAGGTCCAGGTGGCCCTTCAATAATCCCAGTGGGAACTCCTTTCCCATCAATCATTGAAGTAACTCCCCGATCACCTTTGGGCCCTGCTGGGCCCTTTATTATTTTTTAAATGTGATTAGTAATAAATAAAGTTTTGAAATGTTAGTGGCCATCCACCAGGAGAAACAGATAATAAAAACCAAACATCAGGAAAAGAAAAAGGGAAAGGATTTTTTCAAGGAAGCTCTGTGGGATATTTACCTTTAATGCACCGTTTTATATATACCCATTTTCATACTTACACATATTATGTGCCGTATCTTGTGATTACATAAAACACTCGCTTACTTTTGGGCCGGTTTCTCCTTTAGGTCCAGGTGGCCCCACAGGGCCAGCTTCACCCTTTTCTCCTCTTTCGCCACGATCGCCTTTGTCTCCTGGAGAACCCTGCCTGCCATCCATACCTGGAGGACCTGTGCCTCCTGGAACACCTCGTGGACCCGGTGGTCCTGGCTCACCTGGCTCACCCTACACATGATGATAAAACAACCTTACTAACTCTTTTCTTACCCATTTCCAAACAATGCATTTACTACAAAATAGAAGCAGGAAGCCATTTCATAAGTAAATGATATTGTTAATGTACAGATAAAATGAAAATTAAAATGTAATGAAAAGAAAAGGTTGAAAATATACTCTGAGAGTGATCACATGTTGGTTGATTTTGAAACCAGAAGATTCCAGTTCCTACAATAAATAAACCAAGGAGTAATAAAGTAGTTGAGCTTTCCCAAAACATATAGAAGGAAACATTGAATTAACTGATACATATAAAACCAATAAAGTAATTAACCCATCTCATAATTTTCAATAATAAACCACTACGTCAAAACCACTAAACCAAATATAAGGAAACTGATATAATATGGTACGGAATATAAACGTTTTCTATATAGTAGATATAATCTGATGGGGAAAGTAGGGAAACAAACAAAGCATAATTTCATTAAAACATTTAATATCAATATTGCTTTAGCTCATTGTATTTGTTTTGCTACTGGCAAGACGGACTTTTGAGAGTCGAGAGAAAAGCAACGGACTAGTAATTTTGACTGTGAACCTTGATTGCAATGATTTCCGCATAACCGATCGTCCCTCCCTGAACTGAGGTTACTGAGCGTTTCACTCCAAACTTTTGTGTGGGTAATCGAATAACAAATAAAATACACACACAAAGACACATTTATTATTTAGGCCAACACAAATGAAAACTCGAGTCTAAATAAAACAGTGGATATAGTGAGGCAAGAGATCCTTTCAGACTTCCAAGGACAAAAGTTGAGTGACTGATTTCGAGTCAGTTCTCGTCTCATTCTTGCCCCATTTCAATAAACTTTTGTAGAATGCTTTTGATCATTTATTAAATAACTTTCCTCTATTTATTAATTTTTTTTATATCATACACCTTTTGGGTTTACCCGTTTCTCCATGCCATGACCTATGATATGATCATGGCATGAGGAATAGTCAAAACTTTCTTTCTTTTGCGAAACTTTATAATAAAAACTCGTATGTATATGATTTGCGTGATCAGACTGATGATGATATCTGAAAGCACAAAACTTACTTTGGCAGCCGTTGTAATATTATATCCAGGACTTCCAGACTCTCCCTTGGGTCCTCTTTCACCAGGTAGTCCCTGCATCCAAAAAACCAACAATAAAGGAGAACATTCTATTATCTTTTAACCCCACGTTCTCGTTTTGCACACTACTGCAAAGCTTAACTTTTTGATAGCAATGTAATATTATCTTTAGCAGTTTTGTGATGACTCTAAATGATATAGCGTGTTTGCTTTTTCAGTGAAAGCGAAAAGCATCTCGAGTAAGTGAGTATTAATGTCTTTGTTTAATCTGCCGCTTTATAGAGCTTTTCGTATGCTTATTTAACTTAAAGCCTCACTTCCACTTTGAGTGAGTCCATTACGTTTGATGTGTGCGTGCCTGTGCGTAGCTCTTTGAAAATCGCTTTTTCTATGCAAATTATATGGCACATCATCATAAAACAAAAATAGCAAAGCATTAGTTCTACTTGTGCATGCGTTTTAGTACGAGCTACAAATACAAAAATAAATAGTAAAAAATATTTTAAAAAAACATAAAAAAAACTCACAGGCTCCCCTTTGGGTCCCTGTAAAATCATTAAAAAGGCATAATAAGTACGAAAGAAATGAAAATGTTTGCGTAGTTTCTCATAATATCAAAATAATAAAAGTAGTAAGTTAAAAAAGTAGTAAAAAATAAGCAATTAAAACATTCACGTCTAAACCAATAGGACCCTTCAAGTAGCGAATTAATCATTAATCCAGCGTGAGAACAAAGGTGCCAACATAAAAAACAAAAATATTCAAAGAAAAACGTATAAAATCAAACAAAACATGTAAAAATGATGCAAAGTGAATGAAACATTATAGATTTTTGGGTTCATCATACCGGAAAACCGTTTCTCCCTGGCGGACCCATTGGGCCTGGTGGTCCGGAATCTCCTGCATCACCTTTCTTGCCACGTCGACCTCTCTTGCCTGGGGGTCCAGGTGGTCCTAAAGAAACGAACCAAGAAACGCAAAAATAAATACTATGAAATTTCCGCAATGTACATACATACACAGATTCTGATCAGAATTTATTTCTTTCATGAGACGAGGAGGAAGTAGAAGAAAAATGCCGACGTAGAAAAAGCGGAACACCAGCAAACCAAAAAACATGCCATCATCGTCATCATCATAGTCACCACCACGCAGCAGTTCCTACTTAATATGTATACAATGCAGGACATGCCCTCACAATTTATCATTTGGATAAACATTTCACTCTGCGAGGAAGCAGCAAATAAATACAACTTTTACAAGCGAAAGAAAAACCAAGTAGAAAAGAAAAAGCAGGTCAGAGAAAAATGTAGCAGCATAACCGACTCGCGTGTTTCTTGAAATCACACATGGATACTGCAGCAGCTGAACAAGTCGTTGCATTGTAATATCATTTTATTTAACATTGACTTTATTGCAGAGAACTTATTGGTCATGGAATTGTCTGTCTGTCTGTCCAGACATTATCTCTAATCTAAGATTTGAAACTGTTTATTTACTGGAGAAAGCGGTGACAGAAATTAACATTCAACATTTTATATATACACTCTGAACCTTCCAGATTCAATAATGAAACAAAATGAATAATTAGTTTTGTCACCCACGTATATTTAAAACTTTGCTGTTAACATGTCGGTAGTCAACTCTTCTTCAACCATACTGAAGATAGTTTGTTTTCGTTCTGCCGTTTGTTAGTTGAATGCTTGCTGGAATAGGTAATCCTTACGGAATTTATGACGCGTCAACATGTGCGCATTATTACCAAAGCACTTCAATTTAAGCCAATTTATGAACTCATCTTTTTTAATCTTAACTTGAGCACAAGGAGCACTGACACTGGCTGACGAAACTGCGTGCGTTTCGCATAAAATTTGTGCAGTCAAAATAAAGCAAACTTGTTTCTCCTGTTATTTCTAGCTGCAAAGCCTCTTTAAAGGAAACTAACAAAACTTTTTACCCTCTGGATGCTTGGTAGGAGGAAAACAAATTCACAAAAAATTCTTGCGATCCCGTCAACTTTGATAATTCTCATAACATTTATATCTTATTCCATTTTTTCATCGTCTTACGCAAGTGAAAAGTCACTTGTACTTGTTCCTAGTTGTGTATGTTGGATTTGCATATTATGATGCATGATTAAGTTGTACAAATGAAAATAGAAGGCCTGTCTGTACAAAAGCAAAAAGTATAATCTTCACAAGAGTAGAAGATCATAAAAATAAACATGCTGTTGAATGCTTGTTGTATGAGAATTTTCGTTCACAACTTCATATTCCAGTAAATAAAATTTCTCATTTTCTCATGCGTCGTTCCTCTACTTTTTAGCTCTTAAAGCCCTTGACCTGGGGAGTCGAATGACACCCCTCTACAGAAGAGGAGTTCGACCGCAGAGGTAATTTCTCGGGATACGTGCTTTTTACATGCATATTATCGCAAAATCACTATTTTTACCTAACCCAACCAAAATTATCAGAAAATCAGTATTTTAACTTAGCCTAACCTAAATTAAATGCATGTAAAATGTACGTTTGGGGTATCTTGAGAAATTATCCCTGGGGGCCGAACCCTCACCTGCGGGTCATTCGACTCCCCAGGTCAAGGCGTTTCTTTTAACATAGGGGTCTGCGCCTTTGGCGTGGACCCTTATACTAAAGAACAGCCACTTTTTCTCTCTTGAAAACTGTTAGAACTAGAACGGATGGTATACCTGAAGTGGTGAATGAAAGCAGTTTTTTACAGCTCAACTCAACATGTCGTTCCGATTATTATTCCAAAAATATGAAAGATGTTCCAAGTTTCTAGGAAGTGCTTTCAGCCCTTCAATGCTGTAGCATATGGTGCAACTCATCAAAACAACGAAAAGAAGAATTTCCGACATTCTGTGTATTGCATCATTTGTGCTTTAGCAAAGTGCAATGGTGATATTAATAAAAAGTGATCATTCTAACAGCGTCATGCACATCTTTGAAGTAGCAGCGTCGTCAACAGTCCAAATAAAAGTATAACAACTTCTGGAAAATGTAGCTTGTCGACATACACCAAGAAATATATTTTATGAGCTTGTCTACAATAACACAACTAATGCCACACGTCTTTCCTTTTCCTCCTTTTTAGCCCTCTCTACTACGCAGCATTTCATGTTTTGTTGAAAAACGATTTTTATTCGTGTTTCATGTTTCATTCCATTCATCTCATTCATTGAGTTTTTATTTCTCTCTCTTTTGCAACAAAAACAACTTGCATGCAATGATGATATCTTTTCTCATCATCAAAAAAGTGAAATGAAATCGTGCTCCTGAGTGCCCATCTGTGAGTCTTTCCCTTTTATAGCTTTGAAATGTGCAATGCATCTTTTAAACCTTGTTGAAACGACATATTTTACGAATGACACTTACAATAAAAAGGATATAGTTTCTGTGCGCACTCTTCTAGTATTTAAGTGGTAATACGAGAAGAAAAGTAAAATGCATCCATGCAGTTCGCAGTCTTGCAGAGTAACCAGGACCTGAGTATTTACAACTTCACGGTTCGTCTCACATCTCATCATGTGTGGAAAAGCGCAAACAACCGACATCATCATAGACATACCTACATTTTCTCCTTCTTTCTGTACACACTTGACTACTATTTCACCATGTCGCAATCATCAGCATCGTCATCATCCAAGCAAGACCAGCATGTTGACATATGGATCTAGATGGATGAATGTGGATGCACGGAACATAAGAGCAATCATGCTATTTTAGTACACGCTACCTACTTATAAAACTTCCTCCCCGTCTGCTATCCTCCTTTTCTCTGCTGAGAAAATTCAGAGCATGAGGAGAAAAAGAAAGCAGAATAAGAAAATCCATTCGATTATACCTCTTCTCCATACTCTGTGCATCAAACCCGCATCAGCTTCAACCCCAAAACGAAAAGAAAAAAGTGGAAGGGAAAAAACCTTTTCCTTTATTGGTTTTGTACACGAACGAACGGGGAAATCAGGAAATGGCATGAAAAAGAAGAAAATCTGAGGAAAGATACGTGATTTAAGCTGCTAGCCTACACAAAAACTTGCACGTGTGATATCCACAAGAAAAGACACACGGAAAAAGTAGTAAAAGGCAAATCAAGCAAGAAAAAAACCGTTCCTTTGCTGTTTCTTAATGCTAGTGCCACCACCATCACCATGCGTCTTCAATATGTGTGTATCCTTTTCTCTTTCCTCGTGTAGAACAGAACAAGCCGATCACCGTGTGTGTAGTGCCATCAAACATCCAAAGAAAGATAGTAGTCGTCTTTGACTTTCCTTTGATTCATTTCATTACACTCAATCGTCGTCATCAACATCATGCCCAATTCACTTATACCGATATATTGCATCCCAAATCATTAGATAAGGGAATATAATAAAAAAAATATTTCTGCTTTTCTTTATGCTCGTTCCGTCTGTCTTCCTTGTTAGAATCAATTTGTATGCTTACAACATTATATTTCCCGTTTATATTTTTTGCCATCAATGTGCTTTCGCCAGACCGACCCTTCATGATGATGACGGTGCTCTTCAATCTTTTCACTCTCTGGTCTCTCTCTCTCTCTAAAGATTTTTTACTACGTCTTTTTCAATTTTTATCTCCTTTTCTGGGATTGTATCAAGTTAGTTTTTCACATGAAAAAATAAGAGGACAGCTGAAGAAGTGGCTTTATATATCTCTAGTTGAGTTACGTTTGACTACACCCACCCAAGTTTGTAACCAACCTTTACTAGGTAGACTTTTCTCTTCCTGATCACTTCAGCACGAACACTTTCTTTTTCCTCCATTTCTCCCTTATATACTCCCATTTTCAAAGCATCTTGTATTCACTTTCTTGCAACCATTCTGGCATTTTTCTTGGCTTGACTTTGATGATACATTAAAATTAATGAAAAAATCGATAAGCATACAATATACTATAATAATGTTATATACCTACGTATGTCCTGTTTCTCTCTGCTCTCAGAAACGCTTTCATGTGTAAATGTAAAAATCTATGTAGGCACTTGCATTATGAAGGGTACTTAAATGTACATATGTATGATGAAAAATGAATAGAACTACATTTTAACTCTGCTTGCTACTCACGAACATAACAATGATGACAACTGACAACGCACCCCATTTCCTATTCCTTTTTTACTTTTTAAATAAAAAATAAGTAGTTCACTGAAATTCAGAAGAAGCGGAAAAATAAAAAAGGAAGTATATATGCTATGCTGGCTAGAGTTAAAGTATTTCACTCCGGTTCACTTGCTCACTCACACAACACATATATGGCGGTCGGAATAAAGGAATACAAACATTCGACCCGTTCCCAGTGAAAAAACCCTCTTTCTCTTCAAGATTCTACACTTTCCTTCCTTCACTTAGCTTGCTGTTCAGTCAACAGCGTTTTCCCATCCTTCGTTTAATGCTTTGTTTGTCTGTTGTTGTTACTATTATTGTTAAGAAACAAGTGTCAGCAGAAAAGGAAAGCAAGCGAAAAGTATGACAGTACTGCAGAAGTAGAGCTTCCCTTAAAATGAGAGTAAACAGAGTTGTTATTATGATGTGCGATATGTACACACCAAAACAATATAAAAGATGAGAATCATCATTGTGATTACTTGGTGTGTTTCTTTCAAAAAGCAAATTCGATATGGTGCCATGAACCATCATCATAAACAACATTTTTATAACCTTTTCTCCAACTCTCTTTCCTCCTTTTCATAACTTGTTTACTTTCATGATGGAATTTCCGAATCTGTCGGTTCTCTGCTGTTGGAACACAAAATCAGAAACCTTTTTATCAAAAGTACACCGTAATAATAAAAACGACCATAATATTATCATCATCAAAGTCATGCGGCTGAAGACGTTGAGGTTGCTAGTTGTATTTTCTTTGCTCCACTCTACATTATGCCATTTCACATATATGACAAGATTCGTTTCTGCTCCTGTTCCAGTTTTCTTGTTCTTTCTACCCTGCCAAATGCAGTAATATGTTTCTATTACTGTAGGTAATCAAATGACAGCTTACATGTGTTTGCTTGAATGTACTGCTTTTTATTCTTTCACATACAAAAGACTACATCGAACTTAAAAGTTTATTTCAGAAGTAACATATAGTAATAATGCTCACTCTGAATAAATCCAATAAAACCGCACCAAAATCTATGGAATAAAAAATGATATGACAAACTAGATTAGATTTTATGCGTCGCTCTCACAATTTTTGCAATTCTAAACAATCCAATTCAAAGATTTTCCCATTTACTCCTTTTGGATTTATCAAGAGCTTCACACATTCATATTGTACCTTTTCGTTATCCTTCTTATTATTTCGATTTTTGTACAGTTGCATCCATATTACAACTCTCGGCAGTAGTAGGGTCTTTTGATTGAAACGTATGTCCCAATCATCCTCATCCTCGCGAATGTGTCATTGCTTGTGTGGTCACTATTTCTGTATGTGTACTAACAAGACCATGTAAATCGTAGAGGGACATTATCCTCCTTGCGTAGTAGTTCCCATTACAAAGGCAACATATTGTGGGATTCAACATGTAATCTTTTTATATCCTAAATCGCTCAAAATCTCTTTTTCCCTTTCCATTCATTCATTTTTCTCTCTCTTTTATTCCAACTTCCTTCCGTCTACAGGATACTTTTAGATACTCGGCAGCATATATAGCCTCTTTACTTAATGATTATGGTCTGACCGACGACCCTACAATTTTTGGCAATGTGCCTAATGCGCTGAAGGAGCAGGGAGAAACCTTGTTCCTTCATTTCAAATTACACAAAAGAGTAAGAAGAAAGCTAAGAGAGGGGAGAGCTTTATTCTTGTCTAGTGTATTCTATTTGCTCATTGTAAATGATGTGCTCTCTTAATGGCAAATGCTGATCTGGATGAGAAAGAAAGTTACAGGAAGATCAAGATGGAGAAGATAACGAAGGAAAAAAATATAATGAAATGAAACGAGGATGATTCTTCGTCTTCTTCTTTCTATTCGTGTGTCGTTCTTTGCTTTTCAAATTGGAAATTACATGTCAGATGAGCGGATCAGAGAAGGACTAGTAGCGCCATTAAAAATGACTAAAGGAAATGTTATTTTCGGACCGTGAATAAAAGGCAAAAAAGCTAATAAAATAGCAAAGATAACGGATGTGATTTGAAAAAGAAATTTCCAGCATGTTTGACAAAACTGTTGGTTATTGGGTAGGAAAGAGAAATTTGCACCCTGCCGTCGCTGTCGTGATGATGATCAATTTTGGATGTCTTTGTTGAGCGCACAACATAGCATATTATTTGTTCAGTTGTCTGTCGCATAGTATATAAGATAGATTTAAAAAATAACAAGGAGAAAACCAGCGCAGAGTTGCTAGTGCTGTCGACTTTGTGACTGAACTGTCTGTCATGTCATTCTCAATAATAAAATAGATGTTGATTATGATGATGATGTCGTTGTTGTTGCTGATGATGAGACAGGAAGCGACCAAAATAGTAGGCAACCAATAGCACACACCAAGTCTGGAGCGTTACAAAATCAAATAGAACTTCAGTTTGAAGAAAAATTGTGAAAGCATTACAAAAGTCTTCCTTTCTGTCATTCCTTCTTCTTTTCTTGACGTTTCTCTTGCGCACAAAATACACACAAACATCATGCGCCTAATAGAGACATTCAGCCAAACTCTTTAGAAGTCAGCAATAGTACTAGTAAAGAATATGACAGCATATATCATCCATATTGCGTATATTTTTTACATTTATGTATGTGATCATTTTGTTAAACTTTAATAAACTGACATTTTCTCGAGAAGAGACATTTTAAAAACTATACGAAAATGGTCATCCTGAATAAAGTCTTGAATGAAATAAAAATTCTCAAGCTTAAACTTTGCTGTGATACTGTAACCTGCACCGAATCGCATTTGGGCGCAAACTTTTTACGGGACCTTTACTTTCAACTTTTATATCTCTCGCCAACAAAATATATATTCTAGGAACTTTCTCAGAACGAGAAATACGATAAATACGTACATACATAGATTTGTGGCATTTTATTATAAAAAGAAGACACATGGCTCATTTTTACTATTTGAACTTTTAGTTATCTGCTCCTCTCCTGCTCTTTTCACTAAACAAGACAAAGATTTACGAGAACAAATCCTTCTTTGTTCACTTCCCTTATTCCCAGTCCTTCTCAATTTCCTTGAAAGAGTGAACTAAAGTGAAGAGGGAGTAAAGCACAGCATCCAATTTGTCCTATACTTAACACTAAAAACATATCCAGAAATATGCTCTGGGGAGAGTCGAGAATGCATAAACTCATAAATATCTCTTATAAATATACTAAATTTTGATGTAAGTAGACACACAAGTGTCCAATGTAATTCGATATTCATATTTATTGCCTCAGTGTTTGTGTGAGATAATATGATACCAGAGAGAACAAGCTGAAATAAAAGAGAAGAAAGAACACTTTCTTCTTTGACTGAGGTGCACTTTTTGCCGCCATTTACCCTACGCAGAACTCTTAAAAATAGAAAGTGCACACAACACGAAGAAAGCTGACAATCCGCAGTTATTAAGTTCAATGTACTGGATATATTTATAGGAAGCAATTTGTCTCTCTTTTTGTGTGTTTAGGAGTAACAAGACAACACCACCATCATCATGATCATAATATAAACCACGTTGCATTGTCTTGTTCAAAGAGAAAGATGGGAACAAAGAGTAGTAGAATAGGGACTCACTATCAGCTGCATGTAACCTTCCATATACATAAATACTGTGAGAATTATAACTAGATGTTGAAAAAAGGAGAAAGTTTTTCTCTTCTCGTTTTTAAGCAGTAAAACACATGAGAAAGGGTCTCTTTTGGACTAGCTATATGAGACTTGTCGGCTCTGCGTTCTTTCTCTCTCTCTGTAGACAACATAATTTGGACAACGACAAATTGGAGGGAGAGACATAAAAGGAGGGTGGAGAAGGGAAAAATAAAATAGAGTGGAGAAGTAGAGTAGTGTATACCTACAAGAGACTCACGCAATTTTCCAAACTCCACTCCAAACTTTACACAATATAATACAAACCATATTACTTGTATTATTATCAGGAACGTAATCATCATCATCGGATCGTTTAGTTCTGTATAACTAAAAGTAAAAGTGTAGTTAGTTTTTATACGAGGAGCGAGCCCAGCGGCTAATCTGATTTCAACATCAAATGAAAATTGTTCAATGCATAAGAATAGGATTGGTAAGAAGAAGGAAACTAGAATAAGTGGTGAACCATAGACATGTATGTAAGAAAACTACCTCATGCCCGCCTATATCCTTTCCTCCCTACTTTCCCATGGGAAGAATGCATACAATAATATATAGCGAATGAAATGATACACTTTTTTCAACCACTCAAGCAAAGAGAAAGGCAAAACTTTAGCGGACGTAACGAATATGTAATAATAACTCTGAGCTAGTACCAGTGGCTTTGGTGGCGAATGGAGAGAGAAAAAGATTTCCAACAGAGAAGTAGGTAGGAAGAATGAAAGAAGGACATGATCATCAACAAGAACATCATGAACAACTTCATCATCCCTTTTTATCTCTCTCACTTGTGTATATAAAACAGTCTACAAAAATGCCTTTACCACACTTGCCACTTTTATACACAGAGTGAAATGAATGAAGGGCGGAAAAAAGTGAGCATAGACAGTAAACTTTTTTCGCTTTTAAAACACAAGAGGAGTAGGAAATGAGAGCATTTAGCTATACGCACGACCAAATTGACGGAGAAATATACCTAGTTGTTGGAGGAAGGATGGAAATCTAGCGTTATTATCATCAAACAAAGAAGGGAAGCGGAACCAGAAGAAGAGAAAGAAAAAATGAACTATTAGGATATGATGATGACGATGATGTGATACGCCAAGAAGACAGATAGGACGGTGTGGTATATAGCATATCACTTTCATCATCATCATCAAAACATTAGGATCGAAGTAGAAAGGAATTCTGTGCACGTTCCGGTGTAATGCGTGCCCTTTTTCTTGTAGCTTCTTCATTCTTTCAGCTTTTTTGTGTCTCCAATCCTTCATAATAGCGGCATTATACTATGTTCTCTTTTTATGTGGAGGAGCAAAGAGATTGGAGTCATTATCCGGCTTGAAGAGAAGTAGGCATATGATACTAAAATATACGCTCAATGTACAGAAATACATGTATGGACGGATATCTGGTGTTCATCAAAGCAACGCACACTCAAAATGGCAGGATATAAAGGGTATTTCGGTGATGATAATCTTGATGAGTCTCATTTTCCGTTACTTTCATGGAAAAAAGCTGTCTGCACCAACTTATACTATCCATTTTTCTCTGGCTAGCATATGGACATCTCTGTGCTCCAGTTTTAGTATTTCAGTGCACTGCCATCATATCTGGAAAAGAGACCAAGACCACCTTCCTCCTTTTATCTTGAATAAAAAATGCATTTTGCCCACCTCACATCTTTAAAATCTTAACCGTTTCACCCATGCAAAACCTGATTGTTTTGATGACATTCTGGTCCTGCTGGTTTTGAAGATGCGATGCAATAATATGCTTTCTCTTATCTCCTTATGTAAGGTTAACGTTATCGTAAGGCTGAACAATACCGCACTTACTGAATAAAAATGTCATGCAATGAAGCTGTTAAAGTCATTGTTGATGATGATTATGATTTTGGAAACATTCTCCCTTGTCTATAGCTTGCAAAAGTTCCGCTACATATACGTGTAGCTCTCCTAACGAAACAGGACCATATACATAATATGAGACGAGAGAAAGCAATTTCCTCTTTTGTTTTTTCTTCTCTAGCAGAAAATCAAAATTTGTTATTTTCTCCCTGTTTTTTCACCACGAAGATTTTCTCTTGTTTACAGAAAAAATATACATGATGGTCGTCCTTTTGTGTCTGCTGCTGAGTGAATCTCTCCTGAAAAAATATTATCAGCATGTGTCATCTGTGCTCATTCTCAGCTCAGCAAGTTTCTACATTGAAAGAGCAATAACAATGTGAAATACCAACAAAAACATATTGCTTCTATGTACCTACCACAACTATATAGTGGAATTCTACTTTTGTTGGATATTGTTCTGATGGAAAGGGAAGTAAATAAATAAGAGATGAAGAAGAGAAAGAGTCATCGTCGAGCCATCATCATCCTCAGTCACTGTCTGCTAAGCCTCTTTTCCTCCTCTTCCTGTCCTTCTTCAAACTATGTTTCTTGTGTGCTTGAAATCCAGGTATTATTTTAGTATGTATGTACATGAAGGGGATCCTTACAAAGCTGGTTTAATATTAACTATTTCGGTAAGAGCTTTTGTGTGTGCTCATTTTCAAAAATGTCACCAGATAACAGAAGTGTAATGACAAAAATTACAAAAAAAAACCAATGGATTTTGTCTCTCTCTGCATCACACGAAATGGAATATACCAAAACATACTTTTAAATTTTGTGCTTTTCGGTTTATTATTATGCTGACTAGAGAAAGAGTACGATGACTTATTATTTTTCTCCGATGAAGAAATATCTCCTCCCACTCCTTTATCACAGTCTCACAGATATCGTTTTGGAATTTTTGGGTTGTGTGCAATCCGAGTTTTACTACTGGTTTTAGAAGACAAGATATGCGCTAGGTTTCTGGCTATTCTGTCAGTGTCATTCCTAGTGTTTTCCTGGAGAAGACAAAGATGAAATACTTGTCATGCCAGAAACATATCACACCACCATCAACAATCGTTCTAATAGCATTTTTCGTCCCATTAATATCCTCACCATCCCCACACAACTGTTATTTCCTTTTTTGTTGTAGTAAAATGATTCAAAGTCAAAGAAACAAAAACGGGTTAGGTTTTAGATTCTCGTATTCACATTTACTCCTTCCACACTATCTTTTCCCGTATCTTGTTCCATCTTTCGTTTTCAGGAACGTGAAACCAAGACCAAGAACAATGACCTGGTATATATAATGGTATTGTCTGTCAAAGAGTGAGTCGCCAAAACTGAGGCAGTGTGGTGTTCGTAAACGAAACAGCAGATCTTCTCACGGTTGTTGATTATGTGACAGAGACAGCAACGATATTATAGGCAAAATGAAACGGTTTTTTAAAAGAGTATAAAACTGTATACCATTGAGCTCATTTTTATGCTTCCATAACTTCTTTCCGGAGCTGCGTGTGTGAGTGCCGCTACCACTGGTATAGAATATGAATGAAGTTCCATTTGAATGCATACAAGCAGAAATACGAACAGAATCATTAGTAATCGCTAACATCTCCATCACTGCCATCAGAAATCAGTCATCTTTACTGATCAAAATCTCGAAAAAACCTCGCTACTCTGTTTTGCTATGTGTATAACATTTACGTAGGTTATTGCGTCATTATTTTTCTTACAAGACGCAAACCTCCAACTTTTACAGAGTTTCCTAATAAAAACGGGATTAGGCCGGAAGAGGAGAGCTTTACGAGCAGGACTAAAAGGGGCTTTACGAAGAACGCTTTTAGTGTTGAGGAAAAATCGCACGTTACACACAAAACGCTACAGAGAAATGAAGAGTGAGCACCTGACTTGATTACACAAACATGTAGCTGTATATTCCAATGCTCGAGAAAAGGCGAATAAAAGATATTTTTGTAGGTTCGATTTAAGAACAGACGACGATGGCGGTCACGCTGATAATAATGTGATGTGACGATATGGAAAGGAGTATGTCGTGGTGCATGTTGATATATCAAATCGTGCCGAATGTCTTCAAGAAGGGAAACGTATGGTGACAAGAAAGGAAGAATGATGATCATGAATGCGTACATGCATGTAGCCACTAATTTTGTGATAATTAACGGCAAACCATCTTTAACAAGCGAACCGTTTTTCTACCAATCCGATCTGCTCATCTCATTTCACTTTTGTTGACAAGAGCAGAAGAAAAAAAACAGCAACTGAACAAGCAAGCTAACATAAGCAAGACATGCATGAAGAGACGAAGAAGGGGGAAGCATATAAAAAAATATTTCTTCTGATTTAATTTTGTGTCTGCTATTGTCTGTGTCATTTATTTTCACTTTTTCCTCCACATAAGTCAGCACACTAAAGCAAGCAGAACGAAAGCGTATTAGCTCAAACGAGCATTACACACAATAACAGAGCACAGTTTCATCCTCCCTCCCTCCACTTGTCTCTAGTTCCTCCACCGAGAACAGTTTACACATACATAGATCTCTTGTGTATTGTACCATTTTGCCATTGTGCGTGTCGTCGTGTGTGTGGTGACAAGACGACAAGCTTGTACGCGATGGAGGAATTGCAAGGGAAGAAAAAGAGCGAAAGGAAGGATCGAGTTAGTTGTACTTTTGATCCCGTTTCACAGCATTTCTCAGATTCACAATATTAGCTGTTGTGTGTGCATAGCTGAACTGAAGGTATTATATGGATAATATGGTTAGAAAAAGCTTTTGCTTTGGCACTCTCTCAAGAATTCCATTCGTTTCTCTGTTTTTTTTTCATCCTTTCTTTTTCTGCTCAACCCAAAGTCAACATTATTCCATGAGGAGAGATGTGCGGTGTGGTGTGGCGGCGTGGTATGAGTGGAGGGAGATGGATGAGAGAATGTGAAAAGCCGTTTGTTACATGTGTACTACTTGCTACATGTAGTTTACTGTACTATTCCTGATGATGATGATTATACACAAGTTGGAGTCAAGCAACCGTGAAATTGCCACAAAAACAATAATAAGCAGAAAAAACCGGAGAAGCAGAGAGCCTCAGAGAAATATAGGCATGGAAATAAGAGTAGAGAGAGAGAGTGAACGAGAGAGGATGCTATAGTATGAATGAATTGGATTAGAAAGAGGAGGAGGAGAAGGTTGAGAGAGGAGCTGTGGATGTGAGGCAATGGCATCATCAGCACTGGGAACAAAAAAGAGAATGAAATAAATGAGAGCACACGCAAACAAAAGGTAATTAACAACAGAAAAGACAGAATGGGAAGGAAAGAGAGAGACATTTCTACAAGCTCAGCACAAAATACTTGAAAATTACTCTCGCTCTCATCATCATCATTTATGTTGAGATCTACGCTCTTCGCTAAAGGCTTTATAGCTTCTTCATGAGTTTCCCTTGTTTCTCTCTCACGAGTTTCAAGAGATGAGGAAGGAAGGGCAGCGTAGCAGCAGCCAAATCTAACGCGTAATATTTCAACTTTATTCTCTTGATGGAGAGCAAGAAAGCAACGAAGACTGAAAATCATCATAATAATAATAAAAGCGTACACGCGCGTCGTCCTTCTCCTCTTGTCGTTGTAGCATACTTGTCTGCTGTCTTGATGTTATGCCTTAAATCCTTCTTTGCTCCTAAAATCATTTCTTTTATGGATGATGATGATGGCGATAATGCTGCTGCTTGTATTATAAATAATACAAGTATGTAATATTCTCTGTGCTCATGTTCTTGTGATCATAATAACAGCAATAATAATAGTGTCTAATTTCTTTCCCCACAAAATATGAGCTGTGTGTAATAGTAATGATGATAATAATAATAACTTTAGCAAACAAAATGTGAAATCATATAATGATAATGTTATGTTATTTCTTCTTCTGGGGGTGGTGGTACTGAGACTGCTAACACTCGGTGTTTAGGACTCTCGCTCTCCAAGCAAAACTGGGGCTCTAGAGAATGAAGAACGATAAGCCTACGCTCAAGCAGGCATTTATTATGTTGTTATTAGAGTGGGTATTACATATCTCCCATTCTCATCATCTTCATCATCGTGATCACCGTCATTACAATAAATCCATATAAATCCTGAACAATTATATTGCGCTTAAACTTTAATATTACACACTTTTACATTTACACGAGGGAAAGGGAACGTTCGTAAATTATGCACCCTCTACTGTGGTTTGGGATTTCCCAATGAAGTGGTTTAGCCTTGTTCCTTGTACTTACGCACATATTGCCCCAATAAAAGTGGGAAGTCGTTTTACCAGCATGATAATTTGTCAACTGGCTTGATTTGTAGACTTTATTTCCGTCGCCCACCTTCAAACTTTGCAATGGTACCTAAATTATGGATGATCCCTTGTCTCATAAGTTGAAGAATTCCTACACCGACATTATCAGCGTCATCATCAGCACAACTGTGAGACCGAGCCTGATGCAATGATTATATGCTTTTAAAACTTTGCACAATATTTGTCTAGAGAGAGGGAAGACGCAAGTGCATGATGATGTAGTACGTGTATCTAATATTATGCAAATGATTATGATGTTGTTGGTGATGACGATGGGGCTGTGTGTGTGTTGTCTTGTTCTTTCCGTTCTTTTCTGTCTGCCACCATGATTGATGGGTAATAATGGAAAATTGGAGATAAGAGTCGGAAAACACAATACAATATATTGACTATATCCGATGCAGTAAAAGCAAGTAGAGAGCTCGCTGCACACACGCAGTATTTTCTGAATGATGATGATGATGATGATGTCCATCCATCAATATTCATTCACCATTATACCAGTAACGAAGAGTACACGAGGAAATTTTTCAAGTTCACAGAATGCTCTTTCTTCTCGACTGGACAATGGGAACCGTGACAATGAGCGAGGTTGATGTGTGCTGGTGTCTCTCTCTCTCTTTCTGGATAATAATAATTGATCACATCCTAATTACACGGTCAATGGACCATCTTGATCCTCCCCGCGTGTGTTTTGTGTGAACGCTATTTACATCTCCATAATATTATGCGCACTCACTGTCAAACGTCAACGAACGAACAAACCGACACATGAACAATATTTAGCACTTAATGAATGCATTACATTATTACAACGCATCATGCCTTATTTGAGGGATGGATGACGATTACGATTATGTGCTGCTTCATCAACAACAAGACTTTCATTGTCCACTTGACATTTGATCTGCTCTGTATGCATGTGGCCGTATAAAAGGTCAGGCGACGGACACATTTTGTGTCAACAGCCTCCTCCCTCCCTCTTAAACTTTTGACTCTTTACTCTTCTCCAAAAGCTTCTTCATGGAGACATTTTTATAACGATAATAACCGTCATGCTCATCATAAAATCCTCTACACTTCTTGTCCGTTTCCCTCAACGACGTATTTCCTGCCGCTCTTCTGGTTTTTTTTTGTCCAGTTCACCAAGTCATCATGAATACGAAACTAACAAGTGCGCTACTACGCCCACGGTAGTAGTCGAAATGTAAACTCTAGACTCTGATTCTCTTCCTCCTCTACTCTACACCATTTCCATAATATTATCATCCCATCCATCCAACTCTCATTCTTCTACCCTAGCAGAAGTAATTAGATGCAATATTAATAAACCTGTTGTACTGGGCATAAACAAAACACAAACGCATTTCGAATACACAGAATACTTTCTTATGTGTGCATGTTGTCCATAATTTCACTCTCTATAGCTGTACGCTCAGACACACTCTTAATTTTTAGATGAAGGGCCATTACTTACTTTTAAAGCTTTCAAAGAAGAAGCGGCAACTTTTCCCCTTTATACATGGCCCTACACTTTTGCTCCTTTTAAAACTCCGACTCGCACAATGAGTGGGTATACGCATACAGCGAAAAAAACATGACATTCTTGTACAGAAAAAGCCGAAGGAAGATGTATGACGGCGTCTTCAAGTCGAGTTACCATAATTAGCCAAAAGGGAAGAAAGAAAAATGTAGTTTTGAATCTTTACGTGCTCGCGCTAGCTACTTCTTTTATCTTTTTTACAAATAGCATGCTCATCATTCATTCTGCATTTTCATAATTCTGCCTGGTTTTCTGCAATCACAACATCCAAATAAGCAGAAAGCACGTAACATGTCTAGAAAAAGCAATAGATTCATTTCTTTGAAACTAAATGTATTGGCATGTTCGCATAAATTTTTCTGAGAAAACGCATAGGCATGCCTCTGCGAAAAGATTGCCGATGTCGCCCGTCGCCTCAAGATTGACTATTTTGTTCTACACGAGGAAAGAGTGTGACTTTTGTTGTTGTGATATGCAGAAGCAGGCAAACAAGAAAAACTAAGACCTCCGTAAAACCCGAGGAATGCAAAACATTGCCATTTCCCTAAAGATTATAAATATTTTGTCGCCTCTGCTCTTTTTTCCTCATCCCTTGTCGTCGCTCATTCCTGCCTGGTGTTCTTCCATTAAGGATGAATGAATTACTTTCCTGTTCTTGTCCTCATAACTTTACTCGTGTTTAAACTACATAAATACATTATTGTTTTTAAAGACTTTTGCATTTTTCTTTTGAAAAATATGTCAAAAGTGAAGAAATTATTAGCTCGTTGAGTTTTTTCCTCCTTTCTACAATTTTATGTTGTTGGCTTTTTGGTTGAATTCTTTTATTAGGGAACAAATTTTTATGAGTCTAGTTTACGACTCTGATAACTGCCTTCTTAACATCTTATTGCCTTATCTGTCCTGATCTCCGGCATTATGCTAAAAATGTCTGTCTGCTTGACTACAGCATGAATGTTTGCAGCGTGCACGAAAAAACTATTTTCATTTTTTATATCATACCACATAATAAATATGTTTTAAACGACATGCGATGACGATGACACGTGTTTCTTTACTACAGCTTATAGTGCTTACAAAAAATGAAACATTTATTCCCTCTTTCAAAAAATAAAAACATCTCATCATTTTGTATCATGTCATCATAGTATGAAATATGTTCATAGTAGGATGACTTCTCAGCTTGAATTTGCACCACGAAAGTGGCGTCAGTGTCATTAACAGCGTTATTACTATTATTATTGCCACCGCCAATAGCAGTTTTTTTAAAAGTGGCACTACTACAGTCTTTTTGTAAAACCAAAGATCACGATCATACTTGCCTTGAGATGTTGAGATTGCTTTCAGCAATGATGATCACCATTATAGCGATATGACAAGATGTGTTAAGCTGATGGCATAAGATTGATCCATTCAAATTTTCGAGGAAAACATCATATAGCAATAACAAATTACTCCCGAAAATGTTTTCATTCCCTGAAATTACATTGAAGAGATCGAAATATTATGGGAGATGGGAATGTTTAATAACGATCTGTTCACTAAATTAAAACTGTGCATCATACTACGGCTGTTTTTGAGCTTTTTCATTTTTAACATTATCATTGCACCATCAAATCATACTTATCATCATTACTTTTTTCCCTTTTTCACTCAACTCAGCTTATTTTTCCTCCTCCTCCTCAAAAGAACTGTTGTAAAATATATGAAGAGGATTTACACTCGAAATGACACGACTTTATCGACATTAGCTGTTCTATTCATTTTCTGTCTTTTCTTGAGATGAAATAATATATTTGAGATAGCTGTTTTTGCATCTTTCGAGTAGAAAAGGGACATAATAAATTCCTCCCATAAGGCACTTATCTAGGCTCACCACTGAGAAGAGAAGACGAGGATTTTTTTTCTCATTTTTGCACGAAAAAAAAACTTTTCCACTGACATTTTAAAACTTTTATCTATTTTTCTAACACAAGATGACAAACAAGAAGACAAATACATTAATACTGGCATAAAAAAGTGATCTTGCACAGTGTATAGAGCAGTGTTATTATCATGAATATATATGTGGCATGTGCAAATACAAAATATCATATTTCATCTTGTCGTTGTCATTATTGTCGTAGTGTCGTATGCACTCTGCCTGTCATCAAATATTTAACGAGTTAAGAAAATAAGAAATGCAGTGAATATGTACATACAGCTTAATGGTCGCACACACCACAAGTATCACCTTTCGAGTTGCACGAAAATAGATAAAAATGGACAGGGAAACGGTACAACTCTCAAGTTTCTTCATACAAGATTTGCTGATTTCTTTTTAACAGCGATGTAAATATAACATAGCCTCTGTCTAGAGACGTAAAGGAACGTTGCCATTACGGCGAGTGACTCCTTTACAAAAGAAGAGGAGGATGAGGGGGATCACTCCTTTTGTCTTTTACGAGTAAAATGAAGATGGACACATGAGACTGATCAAAATGAAGCTAAATGCTCGAGATCGGCTGCCTTTGGTGTAAAGTGCTACACAGCAGAATATTTTAGTTAGTACCACGCTTTATTATTACTGTTTGTAGACTTGCATAATCCTTTCCACCTCATCTCTTCATTTAAAAAAAGTTTTATTGTTTTGATAATGCTTGGTGGAAACATGCTTTACTATATTTTCAGCCCGTAGAAGTGTTAAGGTACAATATTATGAATATGAAAATACAAGAGATCCGTTTTCTGTGGTGGTGGAGGTGGTGATGATGCTGATGATTCTCTTTGTTTTTATGTGACAGACATGCCATTCAAAAAGTCACTCAAGCATACATGGTGGGGAAATGGCGGAGTCATCATGTTGACGACGGGGATGAGCAGCAGTTCCTCTTTTACCAACACACGCACACATACACACACTCTTTCTTCGTGTTCATAAAAACAGTCAGCACTATTTTGCCTACATTTGCATGCATTATCAATGCTAGCTTCGGATACAGTGGGTGGATAAGTACATGATATAAATGATATAGATCTTCAGTTGGACCATAAGCTTAGACGAAGGACGAAAGAGCTTGGAAAAGGGGATGTTAAATTTTTTCTTGGAGAAAGATATCAGGAATTCAGGATATACAGTGGCAAGCATAGGATAAGGTTATATGAGGCTACGGTGCATTAAATAACAAAAGAACTTTCGTTTAGGTATATAAGTGGAAGCAGTAGTAAACCGAAAAGTTGTAAATTTTTCAGGCATGTTCAAGTATATTATGCATGCATATATTATGAAGCCTTCGTAGTAAAAACGGTGATGGAATGGAACAAGACTCAAAACTATTTTTCGTCATCAGCAAAATTCATCCTCTTGATCAGGACCGTCGTGATCATCCCAGTCGAAAAGTATAATCGGACAAGGCAAAGGAACGCGGCGCAGCTGGGAAGATTGAAAAAATTACTGTTTGTGCATAACTTCACATAGTTTTAAACGATGTAGTTTGGAGTTACTCAAGTTATCCGTATCAAATGGCTTATATAAAATATGTACATGCATTTACATGCACGCTTTTGATATAGTGGATGAGGTAGTTATACAGGCATACTATCACTCACTACTTTGCTCTTCTACGGCATTCTTTAGCTGATCATGATGATATTAGGATGAGGATGGCTGTAAAAGTGTGAAAACCAGTTTGTTATTATTGGTTGGACACTGTACGAAAATGCATTTCAGAAAAGCCGATAAATGCTCATTCAGCTTCATTGGCCAAAGTAATATTTTTACGAATTACAGCTATAATAACAATAATGGCTATATAAGATGATATAACGATGACTTTGCTGTTCTCCTACTCTCTTCGTTTTCTGTCATGAGGTTGTTGATGATGGTGTGAGAGAGTCAGACTGCGAGGAAAATAGATAGAATAAAGATTAGGTAGTTTACATGATTGTCAGTGGTGCGACTTACGAGGTGGATGGGGATGAAGAGCGAAAAAAAAAGTTTAAAAGATAGATGCCTTGTGGCACTGGCACATGATAATTTCTTGTGAAGTGATGTGATGTGTGATGGGCTGTTATTGAAGTCGCACCTCTTTTCACGATTTTTTTTGCATATGCATCAGTTGTTATTATTGCGTGCATATTGGATATACGTCATAGTCATCATCATCAAGACAGATGTTATGAATAATTTGTGGATAGATTTATATACATTCTTAGGTTTTTTAGTTCATAGTAGCTTAGTAAACAGCAATAATCATTTATTTGATACCGTATCGAGTAATAATCATTTATTATCATTTTTCTAGAGAAAAGAGCCAAAATTTCAGAAGAGATGTAATAAATTTTCAATTCCCAACTTTTGAATAAATACTCGTACTTGCTTTGGGATTGTATGATGATGAATGAATGGCTAATTTCTTAAGTAAAGAGTCAAACTGATCAATATGCAGTATAAATTCAGGAGAATCATAAATAATAACATTTTGAAATTATGGTGTGTGTAATCAAGCAGTCTACCCTTTCTAATAAAACCACAATACATTTATGCCCACACAGGTATGCCTATTGACATGCCAATTACTATATAGGTAAAAGAATCATGGTATCTTGTTTAAAGAGACCAGAGTCCGAAGGAGAGTAAAAAAGGGCTAATGAGGCTCTTAGGGAATAAAATGGCTAGCTCCGGTTACAGCAAGTTTGCATGGCACGCAAGCATCAGCAGAGGGAACAAAATTATTCTTTATAATCATGCAAGGCCATTTAATACACCAAAAACCTTCTCTGTTCTTTCTCCTTCTTGGAAAAAGTGGCTTTTGCCTCTATACCATTGGTGAGTGATATGCAAAAGAGGAGTTGTAAAAGCAGTGGTGTTACGAAGAAACACAGGAATTCAACAAACTGCCAAACGAAAACCATACCAGAACACCACCGGCTTAAATGAAAACATGTTCTAGTTGCATGTTAATTAGGTAATGTCATTGGCTCAGATTTATGATTATTATGCTGTAATGTCGTAGTTGATATCAAAAGTAGATATATGTACGGCATTTTAAAAGTGTATGCTAAGGGAGCTTTATATTAAGTAGTTTGGATTTCCTCTTACCCTGTGTACAGGGACAATGTGACATGTCAATAGGGACTCCACCACCGGTTCCGCCACCACCAGAAGCAGAGTTGGCACTGCCTCCCGAAGCCAAAATGACATTATCAATGAGATCCTGGTCTTCTTTGCTGTTGTGCTGTGGATTTGCATTCCGACGGAATCTTAGCATGGGATGACCAACCGAAGAGCCATCCTCACTGATAAACTCACTTAAACCAACACCGCCACCTATTTCACCACTGCCACGAACTAACCTAAAATTATTATTATTACCATTAAAGCTACTACTTATTTTCTCTAGTTTGTCAAAATTGTCATTATGACGGAGATTACTATGAATGTTTTGATTAGTGTTAAAGAGAAAATGAGAGCTGTCCGCAAAACGCATCCCTGAAGCAGAGGAGGATGCTGTCGTTGCTTGTGTGAGTATTAGCAGTAGCTGGCCTTCCACTTGGCTCAGTCTTTGTTCCAGATTGTACACGCGTAGACCCAAAATGCCTACAAATGACAGGGTGACCACCCACAGCATTGCTCGGGCCACACTACTACTGCCGCTACCACCACCCCCGTAATAACCTTTCGAATATGTGTACAGTTGACCCGTGCCATTTTCCTTTCCTCCACCACCCCCACCTTCTGCACCGTCACCACCGGAAGGGTTGTTACGACCAGCACGCCAAAAGTAACTTACAACGTGTGGATAACTGTACTTTTTAGTAGTAGTCTGTTGTTTTCGCCCGTGTTCCTGCTCCTGTTGATCCATTCTGGTAGCACTCTCCAATGGAGGCTTCTCACCTCCATCAACCTTGTCACTTTTTTCAATCATCTTGTCCAATTAACTTTATCCGCCTGACAAAAATGAATGGCTACAACAACGAATTTTCTTTGACATAGTTAATTAGTTGTCTATAATCGATGTATTCACTTTATTGACTTGCTTCTTTCCTGATAACCGGCACATATGCTACTGCATTAAAAAATTTGTCACAAAAGTTGTCTCACAAAATTCTTTTCCTTCCCAATAACAGTACTTTTTCCATAATTCTTTTAAACTCAACTTTTGGGATGGATAAATAGCCGTGGGCTATGCTCAGGTAAGAGAGCCAGAGAGCCAGAAATAACAAGTTCTGCTGGTATTTATTATTATGGATAAAAAGTAGGGTGGGAAAAAGGGGTTTCCCTTTTCATCTAACGACTCAAACAAATATTTTCACTCGCTTTTTAAAGAGCCTTCTTACATGTAATCCTGCATCGACAAAGATGCTACTACATAATATTAGATTCATATAAGTTATAACATGGAAGATTTTGGTGATGAGGCTTGCTCATGTCTTGCCCACAACTAGTTGTACTTCATTATTATCAGATTCATCAGAAAAGGGATTTCTCCTTTTAAAAAGCTTAATACAGTAAGCTTAGCTCGTGGCCAACTCTTGCATCAAACACACCAGGTATATTTCTATATAATATGTTTTATGCATATACATGCAATGTCTCAATTGTTATTGCTGTTGGTGAACTCATGAACAAGTAGGAAGGAACCAAATGAAGAAGCTGGTCAAAAAAGACGTCTTCTTTTTCCCTTCTTCTTAAGTCTTCTTCCTCATGTCGTTATTAATGCTGCTGCTGATGAGGATCTTCTCGAGAGAGAAAAAAAACTAGTGGTTGCACATTCCATTCTCCCCACGAAACCCACGAAGGCGAATTGTATTGTTGTGTGTGAGAGACTTTGAATAGAAAAGTCTGAGACCCAAGTCTAAACTGTTCAAAGATAGAGATACACTCAAAAAAGCAGAGATTTCAATGCAATCCACAGCACGAAAATGAGGTGGCTG